>CAKAOJ020000952.1:0-24081 GCA_916701645.2 Sebastolobus alascanus | reverse complement strand
ATGTTGAAGCTACTTCCACCATAAACACTGTGCCTCAACCGCTGTAGTAAAAGACTTTCTATGGTGAAGTAGCACCTAACAAATTCAGACTGTTATGTCTTTGTTAACAGAAGTTCACGATGCTTCTTCTGCTGTTTCAATAGATCAAAAACATAAATATGAAAGTTTCCATGGAGTTGGTCTATCGATCAGCTTATTAGAGCTGGGGGTGCATCTGACTTAAGATATATATATCTCTATATATATATATGGATCTGGATCATGGATCTGATCTGGTCATTTAACTTTAGCAAAATCTAAAGTGCTTCACATGGGGTCTGCTTGTTCACCATATACCTCTGCAGAAGTGAGATTTGTCAAATGCTTTTGTCGCTGTATGTACAGTATATAGTAAATAAGTCCAATGTCACAGGAGAAACGCAGTCCTGGAAATACTGCATGTACAGTTTGTAAATTTACATTTTTCTTGTTATGAACTTAGAAGTTGAACGTTTCATGTCATTTTTTGCATCCATTTTTAGCATGTAACTTTACATTTTTTCTTGGTAACTAAACGTCAAGAAGTTGAACATTTAATTTAATTTTTGCATTTCATGTCATTTTTGAGGGACTTTATTTCAGCTACTTCAACACATGTATTACTGGATCATATTTATTGATGCATGAATGTGTAAATGGTAAATGGACTTCAAAGTTCAAGGTTCTTATATGTCAATTCCAGCAAAGCAGTCATTCACAATGAAAATCTTTGGTGGTATATATATAAATATACAGTATTTTGTATTAATAATAAATAAATCTGCAAAGTTATCAATGAAAAAGGTAGTGGAGTAAAAACTACAATATTTTGAGATGTAGTGGTGGAGAAGTAAAGTTGCACAAAATGAAATACTCAAGTAAAGTAAAGTACCTCAAAATTGTACTTAAAGGGACTATATGTAAGAATCAGAAATTGCTTGTTAACAGCGACACCTGTGGCCGCAATGTCAACGAAAGTCAGCGTCCTGTTGCTCGAACTCGCGCTACATAGACATGAACGAGCACCGGTCTAAACAGTGAGGCGACACACGTCAGCTAAAACACAATATCACTCTATATTTCACCTGCTTGGCAGTAATGTTAGCTGACCAGACGAAGGTCTCTCCAGGAATCAATGCTGATCCTAGTGTTGGCTTTTCCTGCTTCAGGCTCTCGACCCGGACGGAGACGATAACGTAACTCGCTGCGGAGCCCCGTCACTTCACAAGACACGGGAAACCTCTGTTGGTCTGGAGGAGCGGCAGCATTTATTTCTGCACAAACGTCCACTGTACATTCACTAGATATTCTCAGAGCTAAACTAACTCTTCTGCAGTGTGTAGTGTGCGCGCGTGCACGTGGAGTTGGAGCGAGCCGAGCGGGTGAGAACGAGCGCGTTGTGCAAGCAGGCAGAAGCAGGCAGCAGGAGCAGCGCTGCAGGAGCAGAGCAGACTCCAGCCCTGGAGACAAAAGTTACGGTCTCTCCCGCGTCCTCTGACCGTGGCTGGGGTGGGCGAAGCAGGAAGAGCCAACACTGTTTTGCAAGACAGGCTTCACTAGATATAACTTTGCAGTTTTGGTGCTTCCGTGTAGTTTGTGTAGTCTGCGCGCTCGCGTACCCACACGCGAGCGCGCATGGGACACCGACCCGGTATGATTTATACGCGCAATAAGTTACATATAGTCCCTTTAAGTACTGCTGAAGTATTGAAGTACCACTTCTGAAAGATTAATACATCTAATATAGTAGTATAGTAATAGCTATTTAGAAATAATGTAGATTGCTGCTGTCCCTGTGGTTTATTGTTCACGATTAAATGGACCAAGACATTAAATTGATTAGGCCTATTTATTCTTAATTTAATAATGTATTTTTTATTAATATCCATGGAAACCTTGGGATAGCGAAAATAATATAAAAAGATTTATAATTTCTTGCTGAAGACTAGACGAGGAACGTTTGCGAGCCCTGAGCTGATTTACGACAGTTTCACAAACATACAGCCGCCTCGCTTTACGGCAGAGGGCGTAGCTCCATCGTTCTTTTAATACATCCGTGAGCTCGATAAGCATAGCCAGACACAGGCAGCTGTCAGACGGTACGTTACAAAAACATCGCCTAATGTTGTATTATTACTGTGGGCTCTAACAACTTAAAGAAGCGTCGGACACGGTGCTCTGCTCAACGTGGTGGCAAACCCTTTATTTCCGTGTTTACATCTCAACAGGAAGTATAACTCAGCACAACCACTAGGTCGTAGTGTAGGACAAATAGTATGTTGCAAAACACTAATACTACATCCCCCCTCCTGAGTACCATATTATCGTCTGTGTTGTTACAGAAAACAGTTCACTTACATCCACTGACTGTTAGTCTCTCGTTAAACTTTTGTTTCTGTTCTTTAGTTGGACAGAAATTATTCTTTTATTATTTAACCTTAGCTTGAACTTATGTTGAACTTTCACTTTAACTTTAACTATAGAGTTCTTATGTTTCTCCAGTTATGTTGAACAATGTTTTAACTGTTAAGTTCAATTAACATTTCCCTAAATATGAAGGTGGGGTGGACTACCCAGTCCTTCAGCTGAGTGAGGGGATTATTCTGCCCCGGGCTGGTCACTCAGACACTCAGGAGTACCTTTTACCTAATTCAAAGTCATTGAGGTACCCTAGGAGATTTCTCTCTCTGGTAGGATAACGGCTCTCTGTAGCTTGGCCCTGTTGAGGTGGAGAAGCTTGTGGAGCTGGATCCTGGACCTGTGTCATGTCATCTCGCAAGGCAGGATTCTGGTAAGGAGACAAGGTGGCTGCGGTTGCGACACAGGGTTCCTCTAGGGGTCTCGATGACGTATGAACGTGGCGCGTCTGCACCGGCTGTTACTGTCCCTTTTTCTATTATGTCTGTGACCCGAACACTATCTCCTGGATTCAGTCTTGTCAGATCATGAGCTCTGTGTCTGTTGTTGAAATGTCTCCCTTGCTTCTCTCTCTCCTGTTGTTCTCTCTCCCTCAGTTTTGTGACATTTGTCCATCCTGGATCAAGGCATGATGGAAGGACAGGCACTGTAGTACGTAGTTTCCTTCCCATCAGTAGCTCTGCAGGACTATGTCCATTGGCTAGTGGTGTAGCACGATATGCCATAAGGGCTAAATATGGGTCTTTACTTTTCTGCAGAAGACTTTTCACAGTTCTTACTGCTCGTTCCGCCTCCCCGTTGCTCTGAGGATATCTTGGGCTGGAGGTGGCATGAACGAAGCCCCAGTCTGAAGCAAACTGACGGAAGCTGTCTGCAGAAAACTGCGGTCCATTATCAGACCTGACCTCGGCTGGTATCCCATGCCGTGCGAATATTGACTTGAATTGTTCAATTACTGCAGCTGCTGTGGTAGAGGTTAGTTTGGCGATTTCAACATACCTTGAGGAATAATCCACTACGACCAGATACTGGCTGTTGCTCCACTCAAACAGATCTGCTCCAACCATTTCCCATGATGGTCTGGCTGGAAATTCAGTTGGCAGTAGGGTTTCTCTGTGGTTTTGTCGTTCTTTTGCACATGTTTCACACCTCTCCACCAGCTGATGAAGTTGCGTGCTCGGTCCCGGCCACCAGACAGATTGTTTTGCTCTTTTGTCTGCATTTTGTTATGCCTTGGTGACCTGTGTGTAATTTCCCTAGAATCTCTTTCTGCGGTGGTTTTGGAATCACTAGACGTGTGCCTTGAAGAAGCAGTCCATTCTCAACAGTTAAATCTCCTGCATGCTGATGGTAAGGATAACATGGCCCTGTTATGCTGTATTTGTCTGGCCATCCTGTAATACAGTACTGCTTCACCTGTTTCAGCACCTCATCTCTGTCTTGATGTTCCTTGTTTTGTTGCAGTTTTTGTTTTGTAGTTGGAAGACCGGACATTACTTGATGTGCATACAAGTTTATCTCAGTCTCTAGATTTTTGTCTCCTGACGCTCTTTCCGGTGCTCTGGAGAGCACATCAGCTGTCGCTATGTTCTTGCCTGGAACATGAGAAACAGTGTACGAGTATGCGATATTGGCGCAAATATGATTAAAAAAGTTATTTTTAGAAAACGGCCGCTATATCGTGACAGTAGTACATGAAACAGGTAACCTGAGTTAAATCCTGTTCCTCTGTGTCCTACTGTGTCCTCCGGTGCTCCTAACGGCATCTGAAGGATTTCACTTACCGGAGGAAAACAAGGTCCGCTGCCCAGCTGCCGTCTATGAGAGCCGGCTGTCAATCACTCGCGAACTCCAACCAAACGGTCAAACTAGGCAGCGCTGATCAAATATGAATCAATATTCTGTTACTGTAATGACTATTTCTCACCTCAAATGTTTTCAGAATCATCTTGTAGTTACTGTTTAGCTGTAAAATGAGAAAGTTTGTGATGCGGCCGCCATTGTAAAATATGTTAAAGGAAGCCAAGTTCTGGTCACATGACCGGAACACAGCAAATAGGAACGCTCTCTGTCTTTGAAATGACCTGTTATTGGTCAAAATCTGCCGTCACGGGCTAGATTTTTTCTAAAGCCTGAAAACAGAGACATGAGGAGGAGCAGAAGTCTAGTTTTCTCTCAGAACACTTGAATTACAATATGCTGAAAGGTATTATGGAATTTTTGCCAAATTATGCCAAAAAATTGTTGCCTACTGCCACTTTAAGGGCAACAGGAATACGGGAGAGAATTTAATTATTATTAGTATTATTGTTATTAATTTTTATTGAGTTAGATATTATTATTAATTTATTTATTATTATTATTATTATTATTATCATTCTTTTTCCTGCCAATCTACAGCTTCACACTCCAGTCCAGTAGGTGGCGGTAATGCACCTTTGAGCTGGTTTGCCAACCGCCAATAAACACCAAAGAGGAACCGGAAGTACTTGTAACCGGAAGTGTGGTTGTCTCGTTGTGATCTCGGGCTGGCGGCGGGATAGTTGATTCGTTAGCTGACGAGCATATTAGTCCGTTTTGAGGCGGCAGAGCTCCAGGTGAACCCACACACACTCAGGTAAACACTTTAATAATGTTTCTAGCTCCGATGCTAACCAGCTGCTGTTAGATTACATTAGATTAGATTAGATTCAGGTACAAGTACAACGAAATGCAGTTTTGCATCTAACCAGAGTGCAAACTAGTAAAGTGCTGATAAGACAATAAATACAAGTGAGGGTATATTGGTGTATGTACACAGGCATATACATATATACAGATTTTAAATAAAGTGCAAGTGATTGACATGTTACATTGTGATTAATAGTAGCTTAACTATGAGTTGCATTGTATAAAAAAAAAAAATTGTAAAGAGTATATTAAACAATAGATGATATATACAGGTGGAGTTATATCTATACACAGAACTATATGCATATGGGACTAAGTGAATATATATAAGATGAATATAGGAGGGTAGATATGGATATACAGTGGAGTTATAAATTATATAAATGCAGGAGAGGATTGTACAGATAAAAGTAAAATACTAAGAGCAGTGGGGGTCCATGAGAGAGAGAGGGTGTGTGTGTGTGTGTGTGTGTGTGTGTGTGTGTGTGTGTGTGTGTGTGTGTGTGTGTGTGTGTGTGTGTGTGTGTGTGTGTGTGTGTGTGTGTGTGTGTGTGTGTGTGTGTGTGTGTGTGTGTGTGTGTGTGTGTGTGTGTGTGTGTGTGTGTGTGTGTGGTGTGTGTGTGTGTGTGCGTGCTGTATTCCAGAGATCATGAAGGGGGGGGGGCTATCAGCAGGGTGATAGTGTTGTGGAAAAAGCTGTTCCTTAGCCTGCTGGTGCGAGACCTGAGGCTCCTGTACCGCCTTCCTGATGGGAGGAGGGCAAACAGTCCATGGTTGGGTCTTGAGGGGTCCTTAGTGATTTTGCCAGCCCGTCTCAGACACCGTGTGCGGTGTAGATCGGCCATGGCGGGGAGCGGGGCACCAGTGATGCGTTGGGCGGTTTACACCACCCGTTGCAGTGCCTTCCTGTCAGCTGTGGTGCAGCTGCTGTACCACGCTGTGAAGCAGGTGGTCAGGATGCTTTCGATGGTACAGCGGTAGAAGTCAGTCAGGATCTGAGGGGACAGGTGAGCCTTCTTTAGCCTCCTCAGGAAGTAGAGGCGCTGCTGCGCATTTCTGACTATTTTGGAGGTGTTGAGGGACCAGGACAGATCCTCAGAGATGTGTACCCCGAGGAATTTGAAGTTGGAGACACGCTCCACTTCAGTCCCGTTGATGTGGATGGTGGTGTGTGTGGTGGAAAATTACTATGTAGGTAGCGATGTCTCTTTATGCAACAGTGGAAAATTACTGTCTACTCTGTCTTATGTGTAATCTTTGTCTCATGTAGTGGGAAAGTACTGAATGTTGACTTTCACCGGGACACTGTGTAAAAACAACTCCTTATCTGTGTTAAAACAATTCTTTTTCCCATAGCTCCCACTTCTAGTTTCCTACTTATGATATTGTAACTTTCGCCTGGGAGGCACTCTTCGGCAGACTCGGTGTGACTCTGTATAACCAGTGCCTCTTCTTGCAAGAATAAAATACCTCAAAGACATGTCTATTTGGTTCTTCCTCCCGAATGGTGCGGTGTTTGTCACCTTGCTAAGATGATACCTAATGTACGTATTACTACTGACATCACGCACTTCAGGCCAGGCGCATATACCCACTATTTCCCATATCGTGATCGCCGAGAGACAAGTAACACTCATGTCCGCATCTCCCAGGGGCGTAAATTTGTAGGGGGCATTCTGCCTGGGTGGGGTACTGTAAATAATGCGCATGAGATAGATCGTCTTGCCATAGATTTAGAAAACCTTACTGCTATGGTCAGTACTGGTTTCTCTTCTCTTTCCCCTGAAGTGCAAGCGCTGCGACTTTACTCCATGCAAAATAGAATGGCCCTTGATTTGATCACTGCCTCTCAAGGCGGTGTTTGCCATATTATTGGTACTGAGTGCTGCACATACATTCCTAACGCAAAGGACAACATGACACATGTAATTTCTCATCTCAATTCTCTTCTACACAGCCAACTATCTAATGATTCGATAGCCCCTGAAGGCTTGGATTGGTTCTCTTGGTTGTCATCCTCTTGGAAGGGTCTCTTGGTCAAAGCAGGGATACTGTTGTTATTACTTTTTGTTTTCCTGTCTTGCATTGTGCCCTGTTTGAGATCTATGGTTAGCAGGATGATATCGCAGACCATGGTCCACTATGCTCCTCTTTCTCAGGCTGCAGGCGCAGCCTGACTTGTTTCCTATTCCTGACTATCAAGATGATTCTGATGATTCTGATGGTGACACCGTTGTTTAAATGATTGCTTTTCCTCTCCCCAGGTTGCTCTAATATAATCTAATAATTCATGGTATTAAATTTCAATACTTTCTATGATGTATTACTATGATGATATAATTTAAATCTCGATGAATTATTATGTCTGATGAAGTACTTATACTGATACATCATATGTATATACTTTAATGTTGATCAATAGAATGAGCAAAAGGGGGGAAGGAGGGATTAATAGTAAAAGTGTTTACTCTTTAAGATGAACAATGAAATGATTTATGATTTATGATTTATGTTTTACTTAAATTTTGTTCCATTTATTTCTGGTTCTAATATCTATCTTGTTTAAGAATGAAGATTGACTTTATATTAAGTTTAAAATTTAGATGTGTGATGTCATTTAATCAAGTGTGTTGGATTATATTTGAAACTTAATCAGGTAAATCACCTTACATCACCCTGAAGATAATCGGGTTGACGGATCGGACAATGTGGGTTTTCCCTCTTTTGTCATCTGAGGTTTTACCTTTGTCCTGTCCAGATAGAGCAGTTAGCGCATCTGGTCTTTTTGCTCTATCTCCTGTAAAACGGAGGCAGAGTTTTTGGCCTTTTGTCAGTAGAGGCATGTGACCTGCGACCTCTGTCAAAGCTCTCTAAACCTTTACAGGGTTTTGGAGTTCTACAGGTATTTTCCTGGGTAGGCCTTAATGGGCTTGAGGATGGAACTCATAGGTCATTGCTAGAGGTTAAGGTTGAACCTTTTGATAATTATGTATGATTCATGTTTTATTATCATCATTATATGCAACTAAAATAATACTTAACAAATACCTAAAGGGAAGGGTTTTCGATTTGAATTAAATTCATCATATGTTTGTATGGTATTCCACTTGTTCCATCTGACATTTAGCATAAATATCATGTTATGTTACAGTTTTGGATTTTGACTGTAAAATTAGGCATTACTGCGTGAAGTGGATCAACCGTGACAATGCTCTGGTGCTCAATTGTCAAATTAATTGGACACACTGGGGGGTAATTAGTGTTGATCTGTCGATCAAAAAGGGGGGAACTGTGGTGGAAAATTACTATGTAGGTAGCGATGTCTCTTTATGCAACAGTGGAAAATTACTGTCTACTCTGTCTTATGTGTAATCTTTGTCTCATGTAGTGGGAAAGTACTGAATGTTGACTTTCACCGGGACACTGTGTAAAAACAACTCCTTATCTGTGTTAAAACAATTCTTTTTCCCATAGCTCCCACTTCTAGTTTCCTACTTATGATATTGTAACTTTCGCCTGGGAGGCACTCTTCGGCAGACTCGGTGTGACTCTGTATAACCAGTGCCTCTTCTTGCAAGAATAAAATACAACAAAGACATGTCATTTGTTTGAGATCGTTATTTCAACGTTCATCAGTACTCATCTAGGGAAATCGACAGATTTCCATTACATGTGTCTGCTGCCTTGGGTTTTCCGGTAATCCACAATGAGTTCCTTTGTCTTCTGTGTGTTGAGGACAAGGTTGTTGTCGGTACACCATGCTGCCAAGTGCTGGACCTCCTCCCTGTAGGCTGATTCGTTGATCAGTCCTATCACCGGTGTGTGGCTAACTGCTAGCGTTAGCCTTAGCTCACTTTAATGTGTGCTCGTGTTATCTGATTGAACTTCCAGTTCCTTTGTGTTTTAGTCCAGTTTGAGAGGAGTTTCACAGCTTTTCTCAGTCGCTTCGGTTCGTTTCTAGCTCTCTAAAAAGGGTCTCAATGGCTGAGAAAACAATTCAAACGCGCAACCGAGCGCAGGACAAAGACGAGGATAAAGAAACAAGCTGCTTCTGACGGAGATGAAAGTGATTCAGATGAAAATGGATAACAGTGAAAAATGATGAATCTGAGGACGATTTACAAAAACAGTTGAATTTGTTAAAGACCTGGTGTTACAAATGGAGGTTGTCAATAAATCTAAGTAAAACACAGATGTTCATTTCAGGAAAAAAGGTATTGAACGAAGTAGGAAAAAATGACTTTTGTGACTGTAACACTGGAATATACACCTGAATACAAATATTTGGGATTTACACTTGATGGATTTATGACCTATGAAGTTAAAATCTTGGCAGGTTGAGCTGGGAGAGCATTATGGTCTGTTGTCAACAAGTTCAGAATATGTAAAGAATTTTGGTATTTTACTTACTCACAACTTTATGATGCATGTGTCTCCCCCATATTAAATTATGCTTCAGGCATATGGGGCTTCAGAGATTGTAAAAATAGCCGACTCTATACTGAACAGAGCTGCACGCAGTTTTTTAGCTGTTAAGTTAAATAAGTTAATAAGTAACAAGTTTGCTTAATATGTCAGAATACAGGATCAATAAGAAGGTTTTTCTTTGGAGTAAATCCCATAATGCATCATGGGCTACAGAACTTCATGCTACTTTTGAGGAAGCTGAATTGCAGTATATGTTTATCATGCAGTATCAACACAATTAGAGGAAAGTGACTTGCTAGATTTGAAGAAAAACGGTTGAAAGATATATTGTTAAAACTAAAATTACGAACATATATTCAGATCAAGCACAATTAAGGCGCTGAATATTATGTTCTAGCAAACTGATCAAGGAGTCAAAGATCTTTAGTTGCACAGTTAAGAACAGGAATCCTTCCTCTGGCCTGTGAAGTCGGTAGATTTAAAAACATCCAGGAGGACAACATGTTGTGTGAAGTATGCGAGTTAGGAGAAGCTGAAAATGAATCACATTTTCTTCTGTTTTGTCCAAACTATGATGAGTTAAGAACTTCTATTTTAAATGTTTTGGTGCTTGGATGATGACAAAATGGAACGGCTATTTACTTTTGATGCTTATAAGTCAGCTACTTTTGTTTCTCAAGCTTGGGAAAAACGTCAGGATGGTTTATTTGTTTACTATTATTTGTAATTTCTACTGCTACTCTGGTTTCTGCCTTTGTCTTTTTTTAAATTTTCTAATAGTAGACATCTATTTGGATCTTGGCTCAACAGCATTCAGTGACTTTATTTCAGCTACTTCAACAAATGAAGTCAATTTAAACACAGTCAGTGAAATGTTGTTAAAACCCGTTCAGACTATACGTAGCCTATTTAAAAAACTCTCTTTCTAACTCCATCCTGCAGCTGCACCACCATCCTGCTCACTCAGAAATATTACCAGATAATCTACAATATTAGAGGAACTATGTTCCATCAGTGGGACCAGATAGAGATCATTATTCATTGATCCTATGTGTCTGAGCTTCATACTGATCTTTACTGTTTAAACTGAGATTACACATTATGAGCAATAAACATTTTAGTGGAACTGCTCTAACAGACTGACATCTGTCTGTGTTCAGAGTCACAGTGTTATAAAGAAGGACATGCAGAGGTTTTATTCTGAGCTGAGGGCCACTTGATGCTGTGTGATATTTGAATGTTCAAAGAAATGACTGACAGCACATAAAAGAGTAACTTTAGACAGTCCAGAGTAACAAACTAATATCTGACAAACAGTAAACCTTCGATACGGACTGAATGAATGAGGAAATAAAACACTGATCACACTTTGTGAAACAGAGACCAGGACCAGGACCAGGAGCACTACAAGAGCGAAATGGAGGAGGACCAGCAGAACCCGGACCAGCAGGGAAACAAGGTCCCCAGAAGACCAGCAGCAGGCTCGTCCTCTGATACCACCGATGTTCAGGTCAGTGTTCATGACTTCATGGCTTCATAACAACACTAAAGACACGAGGAAGAGTCAATAACTGAATAAATTACTGTTTAAACGACACAAAACTGATGTTTTTACCCACAAAAATGTGTTGAAAAATGACACATACGCAGGTAGACCCTCTCCATCTCAAAGTCCCGGGCTGGATTTCAGTCCCAGTCCACCCCTGGATCATGTGGCACACACAGTTTTCTGATGCACATC
Organism: Sebastolobus alascanus; assembly: GCA_916701645.2. NCBI lineage: Eukaryota > Metazoa > Chordata > Actinopteri > Perciformes > Sebastidae > Sebastolobus > Sebastolobus alascanus. The sequence continues at coordinate 12,806 of CAKAOJ020000952.1, read as the reverse complement.
CACATTTTCTGGCTGCTCTAGTGCTCAAGAACCCCTCTGGTGCTGGCAGACATAGAAGCTGGTTCAGTGGTCAGGGAATGACTTTCGGCGCTAGCCTGGGACCACAGAACCGGGTTGACTGTGTCCAGCTGTGCGCCAAGCCTGACAAGAAGTTCCGCTTCTATGAAGAACAGGGGGTGGAGTTGAGGAACTACACTCACAAAATGCATGAACTGTTTCTTCGCAATCTGTACGGAAAGGGCACATACTCCAGTTTCCTTGAAGAGAATCTGCGGCGATTCCGCTGAAAGAAGGCGGTGGCTTCGCTGTGCGAAGTCTGGGGGAGGATTCTGTTGACACCGGTCATGGTACAGGTCTTGATTGAGAGCGGACTTCTCGGTCCAGAGTGCTAGGAGCACGTCCTGGATCACAATGCCATTGAGGTGAATGCCTCCGACCACACAAGGGCTGTACAGTGCCTAATTTGTGTTTTTCAGCAAACAAAGAAAAGACCTGTGATCATGAAATGAGTTTGGATTGCCAACCCGCTGCCGCTGTTGGCTCATGGTTGGCATGGACGGGTCAGAGCCAGGATCATGCTCTGGAAGACACATGAGCTGTTGGGGTCCTCTGGACTCCTGGTCATCCAGAGGTGACTTGTCCATCTGGGACTAGTCAGCTGCCTGCAGGACTAAGTGGTTTTGGGATGTCAACCTGAGCCCAAATGTGTCCACGGTGGCAGTCATTGAGAGAGGCCGGAAGATCCAAGAGATCCTGACCGACAAGCAAGGGTTCTGTATCAAGAGTACAGATGTAAATGGGATGCTAAAGAGTCATCTCCTGAAGAGTTATACCAACCCAAGCTCGTTTTGTGATGGGCGACTTATCCTGTGTGTAGCTGGTAATGCTTATATTTCAGGTTTCAATTTGCAACGGCTTACTGAGGGAGAGCATTGCTCTAGCAACCTTGGCAAAAGTGCTGGAACACAGACTTATTTCAGAACTGGAGTCAATTAGAGGAAGGATGCTGATCCAGCCCCAAGTGACTACTGGGGTGTATATGCGTCAGGCGTTACACTTGCGGACATGGATGAATGAATGCTGTCAAGAATGAAGGGTGTGGTACGTTAGGATTGGCAGCCTTAGGAAGTGTTTTGGGCTCCCTTAGTTCCAAAGTAAACCTTGGCAGTAGAAGGGAATTGGACCTGGCTTTGTCACTTTGACGGGGGACTGTCATCAGGCTTCTTTGGAGGGTCCGGCAGCGCTGGTGGTTGACCAGACAGTCCAAACTGTCTTACCACTTCCTTTAAGCATCTTCGGATCAGATTTTCAATTTCTTGCAAACCCTCGCCTCTGGGGTGGTTTGGGACCTTACCATTATACTTAACTCCTTGCTTGGGGTTCCATTCAAACTGAACCTTTCTTCTTGGTGGGAAGGTACTTTGTTGCCTTGGCCTGGTCTGCTGCTGGAAGCGAATACTCGCAGGGCTTGACAGAGCGCTGGGTAGCGGTCTCGGTTCTCTGAAGCGAGTGTTTCCATGCAGACATGGGCGCTCTAGCCGTAGTCTACTAAACAAGCTTAAATCTCTCACGTGACTTGAAGCGTGAGGTAAGTTAAGGAGGCAGCGCTCGATATCTCGGAGATAGTCTTTGATGTTCGATTCTCGACTATTCGGGTCAAAGCGCTCTATGTCCCTTGCAAGAGACTCGATCTGAAGGTTATGCAGGACTTGTTCTCAGGGTGGGTAAGGACCGTCTGAGTCATCCAAAACTCCATAGTCGCTTCGGTCGCCATAACGACGAGGACGCTGTTCCCCCTTTGCAAAGGGGACGGAGTCTGGTCACGGTGAAGCCACGAGCTATGCAGGGTGTACCATTCGTCAGTGTATGAGGGCCTAAAGCCACTTATGCTTTTGAGAGTAACCCCCCCCCTTTCCGGGGTGGGGATGGAGTCCGTCAAACCACAGGCCTAACGATGAATTGGGGTGCACTTCTGGAGGGTAGGGAACTTGTGTGAACCAGGTGGGCCTGCTAAGGTTTGGCTAAATGGGCCAGAAACAAAACCCTTCTCAGTGTCCGAGTTAGGTGACTTTTGGGCAAACAGGTTGGGAATGGTACTTACCTGGCCGTCCTGAGGTCTTTCATGCCTGGACTCTGCTTTTTGCTTGGCAACCTGAAGCTGTTCACACAGAACGTCAGTCTTCTCGCTTTGCCGGGCACGATCTTCCCGTGCTCGGGAGATCTCAACTTGACTAGCCCTCTGCCAGCTTACTATCGCAAGTGCTTGCATTATAGCTATTAAGGTTCTCTATCCTTTAAGGAGGCCAGCGACCGCATCCTGCAGGGCTGGGTTGTTGGTCTCCTGGAGAACATCGGCTCCTGACTCACGTTAGGGATTTCTAAACCAAATAGCAAGCCTAATTGCTAATTGAACCAGAAAGGAAAAGAACTAACCACTAGTACACACTGAAGCATCCACAAACCACAACTGTCTATATGCTTGGCAAATCGTGTGCAAATTAAGTTTCAAAATCAAAATTTCTGAAAAATGGATAATGCAAACTTGATAATTCTGGATTATTATGCATAACTAGAAAATGCATTTCCTGCTGAAAATGCGTGGGAATGCTGACAGCTGAAATTAGGTGCAAAGCATTGCTGAAAATTAGGGGTGTGACGAAATATCGTGCCGCGAAATAACGCGATATAAAACCGTGACGATATGCATCGTTGAGACGAAAAACTGAATCGCGGTATCAGGGCATAATAGGTACTACGTACATACGGGCTCCGGGCAGCTGCAGCGTCTTTCCTCATACTCTGCAAGGCCTATGGAAGGAGGCTGAGTACAAGTCACATGCGCAGTAAAATCTGGTCTGCCCTCGCTGAAATTGAAACAATTGCAACGCACGGCCGCAGCTTCAGTTACACTGCGCATGTGTCGTACCCCCAGAGCCATGTCCGGTCGTGACCCAGCCTCCTTTAATAGGTCTTGGTGGAAAAGGTTTAAAAGGTGGAAGTTGAAATTAATTTACTCGTTAGACAGAAAGTAGTATTTTGGCCAAATGAAACTTTAAAAACTATAAGTCGTTAGACAGAAAGTGGTATTTTGGTGGAAAGTAGCAGCAGTAGCAGTCATACTACTAGTAGTACTAGTAGCAGCAGCAGCAGCAGTAGTAGTAGTAGTAGTAGTAGTAGAAGTAGTATTAGAGGCAGCAGGAGCAGCAGTACTAGTAGGAATTAGACTACCCTGTCAAATCCCTGCTTCCTAGTCAAAAACTGAGTCCAATCGCCAAAATTATCATCAGAGAGAAGAGACTCTGTCGAACGCATTGATGTCATTTTTATGTGTGTAGAGTCACAAATGAAATCACAGGAGCAGGTTAGAAAGCTGCCTTTGTCTGCTTTCCATCCGACATTTCTCATCTGATTTAAGTCTGTTTGATTCCATAGCTACATGACTGCGATCAGCACAACATTTCCTACAATTGGACCTAAATTTGATGTATTAAGAGTGAAAATTGTGGTTTTGGGAGCAATTTGTTCGGAAAATTTTCAGAAGGTTTTAAACGTCCTCTACACTCTAGCTCTGATGTCACTATCTCTTGCTCTGAACACTATGTCCGATACACACCCATTATAAACTCAGAAAAAGTCTGAAAACAGCATAAAACTTAAACTGTGATCATTCAGAAATTATAAAAGATATAAAAAATCTGAATGTAAGTTTAATAGTTCAAAGTCTTGTAACCTGTTTAAATGGTGTCTGTAGCTGAAAGTCTGCCGGAGCAGTAGCATTTCAAAGTGGAGTATGTTTAAGAGGATTTGAAGATTTTCTCCATTGAGTTACATTGTAAAAAAAAAATATGGAAAAAGCTTAATACTTTAAAAAGTATAAATAATTGAAACAAGAAAAGATATAGCACTAATGTCCTTAAAGAGCTGAATATTTTGATAGTTGAACAGTTTCTGTAGCTGAAAGTATGCAAGAGTAGTTAAAGTCCAAAAATCGTATGGAAGAAATAGAAGTTGAATAAAGATTAAAAAAACAATACTAATAAACCTTAGAACAACATACTGGGAATGCTGAATCAGCATTCCCATAAATAAAGATTCGAAGAGCAATACTGGGAATGCTGAATCAGCATTCCCACAAAAAGAAGATGATGAAGAGAAATTGAAGTAACCTGAGAAGATCGATACTGGAACAAATATTGCAATAAAGCTGGTATTATATAGCCTGACACGGGGCACCAAAGAAGCAAGTTGGTTATTAGCAAATATTAAAGATTATTAATATCAATAAAATTTTTGATGTTAATAAAATTATTAATTAATAATAACGGGGTACCACTCTGGGATCAGGGACTAATAACTGAACCGTTGATAACGTCTCGAACAGGTTGTTCACTCAAAATGTCAGTATTTAAAGACTAATTTACATTTATGAGGTGAATAAGAGATAGATAGATAGATAGATAGATAGATAGATAGATAGATAGATAGATAGATAGTTAGATAGTTAGATAGTAACTTTATTGACTAACTGTATTAATCAATACTATTTCAAGCAATTAACAGTTATTCTACAACAAGCAGCCCTTCAGTAAACAGACTGTGGCAAGCAAGACACTGGAACTTGGCTTGTGTCTATAAATAAACTAGAATATTATTGTATCTTGAGGAGTTGTAGCACTTTTTTACCGACAGCTTAAACTGTACACACACTGCACTGCTTCAATCACAGCTATAACGTTACTACTGCCTTCATACTCGCCATCAATTCATCACACTTACGCTCCCTCTCTCTCTCTGTCTGTCTCAGTCGACCGCACACACAGACTCTTGCTCATGTTAAGCACACAAGCTACGCACCAAGTTATTCTTAAAGGAGTTTGCTACTTATATCACACATTTTAGTTTAAAACACATCTTAAAAATACATAATTCCCAATGTCACAGTGCACTGGCGGAAACAATATACACTGTACACTACCTGCTAAGCATCAGCAGACAGACTCAGTTAGAGACTAGCTGGTGAACATAGTGGAGCATTTAGCAGCTACTGAGACAGAGTGTTGCTAAGTAGGTTAACACATACAAGGAATTTGCCTTGGTGTTTTTGGTGCATAACAATAAACATAGTAAGAGAAATAAAAAAATAATAGCAAGAACATTGTGGCTTACGCTCCACTGACGTGCTCTAGATGTTATGTATGGTTCTAGATAGGTCGCTCCTCCATAGCATCTCACTGACTCTGTCTTTCTCTCTGTATATCTGTTGCTATAGAAACGGAAAGGAAGAAAGGGACTGATTCATCAGAGAGTTCACACTGAAGAGAAACTACACAGCTGTCACCAATGTGAGAAAACTTTCACTTCGGGGTGGGACCTCAAAGTCCACAAACGCGTTCACACTGGAGAGAAACCCTACAGCTGTGATGAATGTGGTAAAACTTTTTCTGATGGTGGAGCCCTTAAAGTCCACCAACGCATTCACACTGGAGAGAAACCCTACAGCTGTGATGAATGTGGTAAAACTTTTTCTGATGGTGGAGCCCTTAAAGTCCACCAACGCATTCACACTGGAGAGAAACCGTACATCTGTGATGAATGTTAGGCAGCTTTCACTCAATCAGGAGACCTAAAAACACATCAACGCATTCACACTGGAGAGAAACCCTTCAGCTGTGATGAATGTGGCGCAGCTTTTATACAACAGAGTGACCTAAAAAGACATCAACGCATTCACACTGGAGAGAAACCGTACCGATGTGACCAATGTGGGAAAACCTTTTCTCAGGACGCTAACCTTAAATCCCACAAACGCATTCACACTGCGTCGTCGTGAACATTTTTCAGAGCCCAGCTAGCCGTTTCCTCCTGCTTCCTCCCCATGCTCTGATAGCTGTGTTGTTTTATTCTGAGCTTCTCTCCACATTGAAGTCTGACCAAAAATAACTTTATATTCTAAACAGCATGTATTATTTTGTGGCTACGACTACATACTTGGACCACCAGAAACTTCCCAGTGGGACTCCGTTATGTGGCTGAACTGTCAGAACATCTGGAAGAGTCTTCCAATCAAAAGGAGGGAGAAACAGCCACAAACCTTTACAAATCTTAAAGGGAAATTCTGGTTTATTTCAACCTGAAGTTTTTCCCATAAATGTAACCGTTGTGACTCTGTGGGTCACGCTAACTTTGCACTCACCACCTCTGTTATAGAGATTCAGGGAAACAAGGACTAGTGCAGAACATTGATATCAGGGACAGCTGCTCAAGCCTCCTACAACTTTTCAAATATACTGACCGTCAGTTAATTTGGACGACGGATCGCCTGCAGTGTGATGAGCGAAAGATGAAAATAATAAAGTTATTCCTTAATTCTTGAAACTTCTTCCAGAAACTTCAACTGACCTCTCAGGGCACGAAGTGGTGAGATTCTTAATTCACAACCAGCCTGGTTAAGCTCACAGAGGAGAAACAACCACAAGACTTAGTACCCATCCTGAGCATTTGAGCTGTTTATTGAATTATGGGTTAAAGGCCTTGACATCTGGTTCTACCCAAAGACTCAGAGAAGCGGTGAAGACCAAACAGTAAGACACAATGAACTGATGATGAGAATCAGAATGAAACTAATTCTGCCATTAATATGTACATTAGTTAATATGCTATGTTTAACTAATCATCTGAAAAGATCTGAAGTTTGTTGTACAGGTTGGAGCTCTAAAGCAGAACTGGAGAAACAATATGAATATGCAAAGTAGGTTTTATGACCGCCTCGGTTTACGACCTGCACTGCATTTCTTTGAGTGGCTCACACACGGTCACATGAACAGAGACACATCCAAACTGTGAAGAAGACTAAATGAAACTGACATTTAATGCAAATTAACATGTACTTTAATTGAAATGCTGAGCTCACATGTGTTTTAATAACAATAAGTTTGTTTGACATGTACATGTTTGGGAAAAGAAGGAAACTAAAATGAGTGGGATTCTGCAGAGAGATGCACAGCCGGTCTCTAATCCCCCCCCCCCTGTTCATCTGTGGACCCTTCATTTCTTAGATTAAACGATCCTGTTAGAGGTCAAATCCACATCTTTGATACTGAAGTAGTTTAATTTATCTATGTCAGTTATTTCACTTTATATAACTCAAATACTCATGCTAATAAACAAACAAGTTGTTCTTGAAACAACAAATTAAGCCCAAACATACACTGACTAACGTTTGTAAATCAAAACCTTCCCTTTATATAAATCACTTGGTATGATCTTGCCAGCCTACAGACATGTTATTGGTCACATTTGATTTGTTTCTATTCATAAATGTTCATCGTTGTATTCACTGTATTCCTTCATTCATCCTTTATCGTTCTATTCCTTTTCCCTTTTGTTTTATCATTTATTCACTTATTTTCTGTTAGTAGTTTAGTCATGTAGTTAGTTAAATACAAATTTAATTTATAAAGAACTTGGTTATTTGATATCTGTGTATATAAAATAAATCCAATCACTGTACACTATGCCCAAGAACTCCGTAGTATCCCTGAGCTTATGAGATTCAATTGATTAAAGGTCTCATATTATGCTCATTTACAGGTTCATAGATGTATTTTAATGTTCTACTAGAACATGTTTACATGCTGTAATGTTCAAAAAACCCTTTATTCTTCTCGTACTGTCTGCCTGCATAAAGCCTCTTTCAGCCTCTGTCTGAAAAACTCTGGTTCAGAGCCTGTCTCCTCCCAGTCTGCTCTGATTGGTCAGCGTTTCCGGGTCTCTGCCAAGGCCTATAGCTTTAAAACTGAGCCAGTTACAACCTAAAAATCGCAAGTTGCGTTAATGCGTTAAAGAAATTAGTGTAATTAAAACAAATTTGCGTTAACGCGTGATTATCGCGTTAACTTTGACAGCCCTAATTTTAACTAATGGATATAACCATGAAACTTCCCCAGTTCATTACTGACATTAAGACAATTATTTCTTGTGTTACAAGTTTTTCAGAAATGAAATGTTTAAATATGCAAATGAGGCATTATCTAATTCTAACTTTTGCTGAATTTAGGAGAAATCTACAGACGCAAATAGACAAAGTAGTAAAATAAACACCTAAATATGTATTTTGGATGTTTTCTTTTCACTAGTCTGAAGTTATTAGAGCAAAATAGCGAAAAATCTCTGACCAGTGCATGAAAAAACAATGTTTTTGCCTGGGGTGTCTTGCCTTCATGTAGTTTTGATTACTGCAGTGCTCCCTACTGTACTGAAAATACTCAATACAAGAGACACATGGTTTGATATGACGCCTCTGGTTCTGTCCTCAGTGTTCTGCGGCGCCCCGCCGAAGGTGGAGAACGCCCGCATGTTTGGTAACAAGAGGGAGGAACACCCGGTCAACTCCATCATCCGGTATCAGTGCAGCCCGGGGTTTAGACAGCGCCACCCTCCGATGGTTCGCTGTAAGGCAGACGGGCAGTGGGAGAAACCCCAAGTGGAATGTACCAGCGGTGAGTGCAGTTTGTAGAAAAAGCTCCTGACAGGTGAGGACAGGTGTGATATTATTTTTTTAACTCACTGTTGTTGTGTTTGTCCTTCGCCACAGTGAAAGCCAGAAGAACAGTAAAGCCGAGGAGCAGCAGGAGTCTGGCAGCCGGCAGCAAGCTTGACTAAAAAGGAAAAAAGAAGAATTATTATTTATATATTATTATATATTTAATATTATTATTATTTAAGAACATTTGCAGCACACGGAAATCCATTTTCCATTTTAGTGAAGATGATCTGAAGGGTTAAATTGTTGGAAAGCTACATCCTGGTTAGAGCCCCTGCCCCTCATAATATATATATTTATTTTATTATTAATTATTATATCTAATAATTTAATTGCTCTGAGTTTATTTGCATTGCGTGTGTATTGTAATATAATTTTGTTTGGAATACTTTGTTCCACATGAGTTTTATAGAGGCAGCATCTGTCTGGGTCACTGTAGTCTGCTGTAGACTGTCGGTGGATGTTGGCAGCACGTCAGGATTTGCTGTAAAACTGTTTTATGGTGTGAGACATCAAAACTTTATGTTTGTTTACCCATGTGGAGCAGCTTATCGTTATATCTGTCAGAAGAAAAACACAGCTGGGGAGAGATACTCCTTTGGAAAAGTTAAAAGGGAATTACTAGTGTTTTTATCAATCTTTCCCCCTCTGGTTTCTGTCCTTCCTGCTGGTTTCTGCACTCAGTCGGTGTAGTTAAAGGAATCATTTTGAAGAAGCCGTTTCTTCCTGTAATACAACATGAAAAACAACTCCCATAGCACGAGACTTTCCATGCAGGAAACACAGTGAAGGATCTGGGATTATTTCAGAACTCTAAAGTGGTTTTATTAGACGTGATATGTGGTCGAGATGACCTCCCGAGATGAACGGAAACAAGAAAAGAACTGACTAAACTTAGCCACAGAGAGAAAGAAAACAAATCCAACAAACCGTATAGACGGGTTTCTGTGCAACGTCATCACAGAGATGCAGCTAGAGGGGCAGAAAGCACGGCATGTCTAGCAGAGCCAGGCTCCAAAGCAGAGATGATAAGGAGTTGTTGTGCAGTAAACTGCACCAACCAAAGAAAAGATGGTTTGAAAATGTTTAATATTCCGAGGGGATCACATGGCTTTGCTAAAAACAGAAGGAGATTATGGATCCAGGCCTGATGGGCAAAAGCCTTCTAGTCACACAGTGCTAGCAAAGCAGCTGGTGGTCATGGCGAGCTGTCAGGCTCCACAGATGGATAAAAATGAACTGATCAACAACAGGGTGATCCACCCACACTGAGGAAATATTTATATAGATTTAGCGACCATGCATTAAAATGTCAAAGTGATGCAAGCAGCTGCTCCTCCTCCCCCGCGGTCACAGCAACAACATTTAAATTTGAATCTATATAATAAAGAGCCGTCAGGGGCCTAATGTTAATGTTCACCTGCCCGACAAACAAAGAGCTGCTGTGTGACTGCTTGTAATAACACCACCAAAATCTCCAGTTTTTTTATTAATGTTTTACCTGTTGAGGAATCGCTGAGGAAAAAGTGTCTGGCGGCGTCCATCAAGAGGGATTCGCGTAACTTCAACCAAACAGACAGAGATCCCCCAAGTCAAATCACACTTACGTCTGATCTAATAATAAACAAATCTCATATTAATACGTCATATGATGATGTTATCTGGTGTTGGGACTCTGCAGGGTCTAGTATAGTCAACAAGAATGTACAAACAATGAGAAATCTACGTTGATCACAACAGTTGACTACGATCTTGTGACCTTTTGCCCCCTGAATGCACCCAGTAATGTTTGTGTACAAGAAAGCCGTCTATAGTAAAACAGTGGTTGACTTCTGGTCGATGTGAATACACAACCTTTTATTTATTGATTCCACACAGTGACAGAGTCTCTGCTGGACCGAGTGCTTGTTATTTCAGAACTGTTATGAGACTACAGCAGCATCAGCAACACACAGCCAGGCTGAAGAAACTTCTACTAGCTCACATCATTCATATTTAATGTGCAGAGGATTAAACTGCTCGTGACCTCTCAGTTTGTCATGTTGGCTGGTTTGAGTCTTTTGTTTTCTGTGTGTTTTAGTTGTCATCATCTTCCACGAGGCTGTGCAGTGCGCAGTGTTTCTGTGGAGCAAGTGTCAGTATAATGAACCTGTTATCTATTTCATGTTTTAACCTCGTTGTAAACATTACAGTGTGAAACACCTGTCGTTGTTGTTTTCCCAACTTTGACTGCTTTCATTTGTGCACTTGTTTTGTGTCATTGTTGCTGTATTTGGGGGCCGTGCCTCTTTCATACATACACCTGATAAACCAAAGACTGAGAGTTCAATTTACACGCTGTACATGTGTCTGCTGTAGCCACATTGTAATCACTTATTTAAAGGATAACTGTCAATATTCTCCATTTTACTTATTGTCAATAAATCACATTAAAAGATCAAAAAAACATCAGTGAATGTATCTACTAACAAGTATTGTGTGTGTATCAGAGCCTGATATCTTCTTCCTCTGTGCCATAGAGCTCCATTGTTCTCCAAAAACTATTAAAAACACATCAATGAGCCACACAAGACCTGTTTCAATTCAATTGTCAAACAGATTTTAAGCGAACTTTTGAAAAGTTGCAAAAAAAGAAATGCGAATTAGGCGCGTTTCCATCATGCATTTCCTCAAATGTCCACTTGAGGCTCCAAAAGTGAGATAGTCCCCATAGGCCTACATGTTAAAATGACCTACTTTACAGCAGAAATAAACATGTTAACAGCCTGGTACAAAAAACATGTTCATGTTCATGTCAATTTGGAGACAAAGCAGTGTTTAAATTCAGCTATGAAACACGGGTTCTTTGCACGAGGCAGATAAATGCAAGGGACTGATATTAAACAGATAAATGATTGAAGAGAAACACATATATTTGCCTCATCCTCACATAATGTCTTTGTCTAGTTTAATGTTTTATGAAACCAAAGTGCAGAATGAACCCACATGTCTGAATGTTTGTACTCACATCAATCAATGCCAAATTAAAACTCTTCTGTTACCTTCAGGTGTCTTTTATGACTCCTTCATCTACCTGAAGATGTTACGTTTAAAAGTGTAAGACTTCTATGATTAACCGACTGCAGAGATCAGTCAGTCCTCCATCATTCCTAACCTTTATTTAACCAGGAGAGTCACACTGAGATTAAGAATATATTTTTCAAGGGAGACCAAGACAGGCAGCAGTATAAATAAAAACACATTACAGACAGAAAACAACAAAAGGAGACAATCTTAAAAGGAAAGCATCGTCCTGTCGGGGATTCTTTCACAACAATGACCATGGCTCGCTGTACATTATCCCTTACTTGTTCTATGACATAAAATACATCAGTAAATATCAAACTCGTGAATTTTGAAGCCTTTATGTGTCTCAAAAAAGGTGGTTGCTAACAAGTGTCTAAATGAGACTACTAAACATCATCACGCCACACTCTTAACCCTAATAAGTTGAGTTTCCTAGAAATTTGCGTGGAAACCGGTTGCACTAAACCATTTAAGTTTTTACATAATCTGAAACTAAACAGGTCAAGTTGAATCAATTTAGAACCTTAATTGCACGCAGTACATAATTAAGCTTAAATTAGTAGTCTTTACTCAAAATCTTAAGTTATATGAAATTATTATTTTAAGTTTATTCATTGCTACTTAAAGTCATTTGTTAATACAACTAATGTCTTTTCTTCTAATTTACTTAATTATACTATTGTGATTTTGCGTTTTTATTGTTTCAATAAATTGCATTGAAGGGAAGAAATGAAACAACACATTTAAATTTGCCAATGTATTTTATTGACAACAAAAATAATTGTTTTAAATATGAACACAGCATTAACATTATCTGCTATATCCATGTGAATGACTGGATACATATAGACAGTCATTAAAACTGTTTATTACACGGCTGTGTTGAATACTCCATTCTGATTGGTCAATCACGGCGTTCTGCGGTCTGTAATTTCTGTATTACAGACCGTTGCTATGTATTACAGACCGTTGCTATGTATAACAGACCGTTGCTATGGGCGCAGCTCTGATGTCGGACTCTGGTGGACCGTTTTTGTGTGAAAATATTGATTTCTTCAGTAAGTAGCCGTGTAATAAGCAGGATAATGTACAGCTAGCGGGTCATTGTTGTGAAATCCCCCCTGTACATTACCCCCCCCCCCCCCCCCATTACATGTACCCTGTACATTACATAGTTAACAAAGTTAACTGTTTTTAT
>CAKAOJ020000951.1:0-16682 GCA_916701645.2 Sebastolobus alascanus | reverse complement strand
TTTATTTTTCCAACGTGTTTCTTGAAAAAAATTTTTTTTATTTTTCCCTTTTAGGTTTTTGAGGAAAAAGGGTTTTTTGATGGATTTTTTTAAAAACCAAGTTTAACTTTGGGATAAAATTTTTTTGAAATTTGGGCTCAAAAAAATTTGATTTTAAAACCCATTTTTGTTTTGAGAAAATTTACCCTTTCTTTTTCCCCCTTTTTGGGGGGGTGTTTCGAAGGGAAATCTTTTTTTGGGAATTTGGTAGAACAAGTTTAGTTGGAGGCCAATTTTTTTAAAATGCTGAAAATTGTTTTTTTAAAACCCATTTTTTTTGGGATTTAGAAAATTTTTTTCTTAAAAATTTCTTTTTAAAAACCCCCTTTTTGGTTTTTTTGGGGAAAAAAATGGTTTTAATTTTTTTTTGTTTAAAACCCCAAGTTTAAGTGGGGATGATTAAAACTAATTTTGCTTTTTACCGGAAAAATTTTATTGGAAAATTTTTGTAAAATTTAAAACTTTTTCCCTTTAAATTCCCCTTTTAAAAAAAATTTTTTAAAATGGTTTGAGAACAAGTTTATGTTTAGGAAATTTGGTTTAAAATTTGAGAAAAATTTGTTTTTTAAACCCTTTTTGATTTTTGAGAAAAATTTTTTTTTTAAAAATTCATCTTTTTATTTAACCTTTTGGGGTTTTTTTGAGGAAAAAGGTTTTTAGGATTTGTTAGAAAAATTTAAGATTTTTTCCCCAATTTTCATGGTTTGAGTTTTAAAGAAATTTTTTGAAGATTTTTTTTAAAAATTTAAAAATTTTCCTTTTTTTTTTTTAGAGAAACTAGTTTAAAAAAGTTTTAAACACTAAGTTTTCAGGGAAATTTTGCCGAAGAAGTTTGGGGCCCGGGGCCAATTTTTAAAATTTAAAAAACTTTTTTTTTTTCCTGTTTTGGGAAGCAAAAAATTTTTTTTGTGATGAAATTACATTCTTTCTTTTAACCATTTTGATGTTTTTTGAAGGAAAATTCTTTTCTATGGTTTTAAAAAAGGTTTTTAACAATTTTTAAATTTTTTAAAAGGGTCGAAGAAATTTTTTTTTCCAATTTAAAAAAAATTTAAAAATTTTGTTTTCAATTCTTTGTTTTGAGGGAAAAGATTTTTTTTTAAAAAATTTAATCTTTTAATTTACCCCTTTTTGGTTTTAAAAAAGGGTTTTTGGGGGATTTGTTAAAAAATTTAAAAGGGTTTAGTTGAGCAAGATTTTTTTGGAAGGTCTTTTAAATTTATACTTTAAAAGTTTCTTAAAAAATTTTTTAAAATTTTTCCCCTTTAACCCCTTTTTTGGAGGAAAGTTAAAAAAATAGTTTTTGCATAATTTTAGATGGATTTGACTAAAAAGGAAATTTCTTGGGGGTTTATTAAAATTTAAAAACCCTTTTATTTCTTTTTGGGAAGCTTAAGCAATAGTTTGCCCTTGATGAAATTAATTTTTTCAAAACCCCGTTTGGAGCTTGAAAAATGCGCAAATTTTTTTCTTAAAACACTTTTTGGGGGGTTTTTTAATGCATAGATTTTCTGGAATTTACCCCAAAAAAATTTTTTCTTGGAGGTTCTTAGAAAAATTTAGGTTTGTTTTTTTTTTGTTTAGTGAACACTAAGTTTCATGGAATTTACCCAAAAACGAAGATTTGTTTTTAGGCCAATTTATGTAAAATTTGAGAAACTTTTTTCCCCTTTTCATATTCATCCTTTTTTATTTTTTGAAAAAAATTTTTTTTTTGGGAAAAAATTACACCAATTTCCCCCTTTTGGGGTTTTTTTGGGGAAAAAATTTTTTTTTGGGTTTTTCTTAAAACTGTTTGAGGTTTTGATGAATTTTTGAGGAAATTACTCTTAATTTATACTTTAAAAGTTTCTTAAAAAATTTGAGAAAATTTTTACCCATTTTTCCCGTTTTGGAAAAAAAAACAAGTTTAAAAAGATTAGTTAAAATAAGTTTTACTAAAAACCTTCAAACAAAATTTTTTACCTTTCTATCTTGTTTAAAAAAGTTAGTTTAAATTTTTGGGGAATTCCTTTTAAAAGGTTTTTTGAAAAATTTTTTTTTTTCCAATCCCATTTAATTTTTTAAAAAATTTTTTCTTTTTTTTTCGTTGGAAACCTTTTAAGAGGTTTGTGATGAATAATTTTCATAATTTCCCAAAGAAGTTTTTTTTGGGAGGAATTTTCTTTTGGTTTTTTTTTCCCCAAATACCGTTTAGTGAACACTAATTTTAAAAATTTTCCAAAAAATTTGGGGGGAAATTCCTATTAAAATTTGAGAAAATTTTGTTCCCTTTCATAATCATCCTTTTTTGGGATGTTTAAATAAAAAATTTTTTTCGGAAGAAATTACTTCTTTCTTTTAAAATTTTTTATTTTTTTTTTTTAAAAAATCTTTCGGGGGTTTTGGGAAAAGGGAAAAAGAAAAAGGTTTGTGATGAAATACATTCTTATAATTTGAGTCCGAAGAAATTGTTCTTTTTGGTTTTTGAAAAGAGAAAATTTTTTTCCCTTTATTTTACCTGTTTTGATGTTTTTGATAAAAAAGTTTTTTTTTTTGGGGAAAAATTCTTTTTTAATTTAATTTTGGGGTTTTTCTTAAAAAGGGTTTTGGGGGTTTTTTAAAAATTTTAAAGGGGTTTATTCAAAATTTTCATGGTTTTTCTAGAAAAATTTTGTTATGGAATTCCCTAGAAAAATTTAAAAAAATTTTTTTTTTTAAATTTTTTTGGGTTTCCAAAAAATTTTTTCTTAAAAAATTTTCCTTTTAAATTTTAATTTTTCTTAAAAAATTTCGTTTGAGGGGTTTTAAGAAAAGGGTTTTAAAAAGAATTTT
This sequence comes from Sebastolobus alascanus, assembly GCA_916701645.2. Taxonomy (NCBI): domain Eukaryota; kingdom Metazoa; phylum Chordata; class Actinopteri; order Perciformes; family Sebastidae; genus Sebastolobus; species Sebastolobus alascanus. The sequence continues at coordinate 13,829 of CAKAOJ020000951.1, read as the reverse complement.
ATAAATCATTTTGAGGGTTTCTGAAAAAATTTTGTTCTTTTTGGTTTTAAAAAAGGAAAAATTTTTCCCTTTATTTTACCTGTTTTGATGTTTTTGATGAAAAGATTTTTTTTTGTGGAAATTCTTTTTTAATTTTCCCTTTATTTTCGGGGAAAAAGGGGTTTTTGAGGGTTTTTTGGAAAAATTTAACTTTATATACCTGAGTTTTCTGAAAGGAAAAGTTTTTTGGTTTTCTTAGAAAATTTAAAAAAATTTGTTTTTCATAAATTTTTTGTTTTTTCCCTGAAAAATTTTTTTCTTAGAAATTCTTTTTATTTAAAATTTTTTGGTTTTCTTAAAAATCTTTTTTGAGGGGTTTTCTTTAAAAATTTAAGATTTTATAATAATTTTTGAGGGTTGAGAAAGGGTTTTGATATTTGAAACCATTTTTAAAAAATTTAAAAAAAAATTTACCCTTTTATTTGCCTGTTTTGGGGGAAAAGTGTTTGAAGCATTTAAATAATTTTAGAAATTTATCCCAAATTTTGTTGGGGAAAGCTATTAAAATGTTGAAAACTTTTATTTTATATTCACCGTTTTGAAGCTTAACAATGTTTTTTTGTTGAAAACTTTTTTCTTCAATCCCCTTTGGAAGTTTCAGGAAAAAATGGTTTTTTGGGGTTTTTCTTAAAAAATTTAAGGGGTTTGGAGCCTGAGTTTTCTGGAAAGCTCCAAGTTTTTCTTGGACCAAATTTTAGTTTTAGTTTTTTTCCCTTTTATTCATTTTTAGTAAACAAGTTTACGGGAAACCCAAAGAAATTTGACTTTCCTTCTATTTTTGGAAATTTTGTTTTTTTAATTCACCGCGTTTTTTTTTGATAAAAAAAGATTTTTTTTTTGGAAATTTCTTTTTCATTTTTACCCCTTTTTGATGTTTTTGAAAAAAGGGGTTTTTTTTTTTTTTAAAAAATTTTCATTTATTAACCTGAGTTTTCTGGAAGGGTTTTAAAGGATTTTTTTAAACCATTTTTAAAAAAATTTAGAAACTTTTTTTTTTAATTTCGGGTTTAAAAGGAAACATTTAAAAAATTGGAAAAAACCCCAATTTTCTATTTCTGTGAAAAAGATTTAGTTACCAATTGTTTTAAATTTTTTTAAAAAATTGTTTTTCAAACCCGTTTTGGGTTCCAAAAAATTTTTTGTTAAAACATTCTTTCATATTAACCCCTTTTGAGGTTTCAAGAAAATTGTTCTGGGGGTTTTAAAAAAACATTAAAGGTTTTGAAAAATTTTAATTTTTGGGGTTTAGAGAAGAAGAGGTTTTTGGGCCAAATTTCTTTTTAAAAAATTTGAGAAAACGTTTTTTTTCTTTTTTTCATTTTTTATGAAAATTTTTTTTTGGAAAAATTTCTTTTTCATTTTTATTTTTGGGGTTTTTTGAGGAAAAATTTTTTTGGGGTTTTTCTTAAAAAACCATTTGAGGTTTTGAGAATGGTTTTTGATGGAATTGGTAGAAAAGTTTAATTTTGAAAGCCATTTCTTAAGTAAAATTTGAGAAAACTTTATTCCCTTTCATATTCGTCCTGTTTTGGAGGAGAAAGCTAGTTTAAGCAAGACTAGTGTTGAACACTACAGTTTTAGATGGAATTTGAGCTCAGAACGAAGATCTGATGCTTGGAGGCCAATTGCTATCTAAAATGTCTGAAAACTATGTTAGCTTTCATATTCATCCTGTTTTGGAAGCTTCCAATGCAATAGATTTGTTTCTGTGATGAAATTACATCTTTTCATTCAATCCCCGTTTGAGAGTTTCTTGAGGAAAAATGCGTTTCTAAGTGGTTTTTCGTTGAGAAACACAGTTTAAGTGGGGTTTAGTGATGAACACTAGAGTTTTGCATGGAATTTAGCTCAGAACGAAGATTTGGTACTTGGAGGCCAATTCTTATGTAAAATTTGAGAGAACTTTGTTCCCTTTCATAATCATCCTGTTTAGTGAACACTACAGTTTAACATGGAATTCTAGCACAGAACGAAGATTTGATGCCTTTAGGCCAATTGCTATGTAAAATTTGAGATAACTTTGTTCCCTTTCATATTCATCCTGTTTTCGATGTTTTTGATGCAAAAGATTTTTTTTTGTGAAGAAATTACATCTTTTTCATATTTATCCACTTTTGAGTGTTTCTTGAGGAAAAATGGGTTTTTGAGTGGTATTTCGTTGAGAAACATAGTTTAAGCAGGTTTAGTGATGAGCACTAGAGTTTTGCATGGAATTGAGCTCTGAATGAAGATTTGATACTTTGAAAGCCATTTCTTAACTAAAATTTGAGAAAACTTTATTACCTTTCATATTCGTCCTGTTTTGGAAGAGAAAGCTAGTTTAAACAAGATTAGTGATGAACACTACAGTTTTACATGGAATTCTGCTCAGAACGAAGATTTGATGCCTGTAGGCCAATTGCTATCTAAAATGTTTAAAAACTATGTTAGCTTTCATATTCATCCTGTTTTGGAAGCTTCCAATGCAATAGATGTGTTTCTGTGATGAAATTACATCTTTTCATCCAATCCCAGTTTGAGAGTTTCTTGATGAAAAATGTGTTTCTGTTTGGTTTTTCGTTGAGAAACACAGTTTAAGCAGGTTTAGTGATGAGCACTAGAGTTTTGCATGGAATTGAGCTCAGAACGATGATTTGGTGCTTGGAGGCCAACTCTTATCTAAAATTTGAGAAAACTTTGTTCCCTTTCATAATCATCCTGTTTAGTGAACACTACAGTTTTACATGAAATTCTGCTCAGAACGAAGATTTGATGCCTGTAGGCCAATTCCTATGTAAAATTTGAGAAAACTTTGTTCCCTTTCATAATCATCCTGTTTTGGATGTTTCCAATGCAAAAATGTGTTTCTGTGATGAAATTACATCTCTTTCATATTAATCCACTTTTGAGTGTTTCCTGAAGAAAATTCGATTCTGAGTGGTTTTGGAAGAGAAAGACAGTTAAAGCAAGTTTAGTGATGAACACTACAGTTCTTGATGGAATTTGAGCTCAGAACGAAGATTTGTTGCTTGTTGGCCAATTCTTATGTAAAATTTGAGAAAACTTTGTTCCCTTTCATATTCATCCTGTTTTCGATGTTTTTGATGCAAAAGATTTTTTTTTGTGAAGAAATTACATCTTTTTCATATTTATCCACTTTTGAGTGTTTCTTGAGGAAAAATGGGTTTTTGAGTGGTATTTCGTTGAGAAACATAGTTTAAGCAGGTTTAGTGATGAGCACTAGAGTTTTGCATGGAATTCTGCTCAGAACGAAGATTTGATCCCTATAGGCCAATTCCTATGTAAAATTTGAGAAAACATTGTTCCCTTTTATAATCATCCTGTTTTGGATGTTTCCAATGCAAAAATGTGTTTCTGTGATGAAATTACATCTCTTTCATATAAATCCACTTTTGAGTGTTTCTTGAAGAAAATTCGATTCTGAGTGGTTTTGGAAGAGAAAGACAGTTAAAGCAAGTTTAGTGATGAACACTACAGTTCTTGATGGAATTTGAGCTCAGAACGAAGATTTGTTGCTTGTTGGCCAATTCTTATGTAAAATTTGAGAAAACTTTGTTCCCTTTCATATTCATCCTGTTTTCGATGTTTTTGATGCAAAAGATTTTTTTTTGTGAAGAAATTACATCTTTTTCATATTTATCCACCTTTGAGTGTTTCTTGAGGAAAAATGGGTTTTTGAGTGGTATTTCGTTGAGAAACATAGTTTAAGCAGGTTTAGTGATGAGCACTAGAGTTTTGCATGGAATTCTGCTCGGAACGAAGATTTGATCCCTATAGGCCAATTCCTATGTAAAATTTGAGAAAACGTTGTTCCCTTTCATAATCATCCTGTTTTGGATGTTTCCAATGCAAAAATGTGTTTCTGTGATGAAATTACATCTCTTTCATATTAATCCACTTTTGAGTGTTTCTTGAAGAAAATTCGATTCTGAGTGGTTTTGGAAGAGAAAGACAGTTAAAGCAAGTTTAGTGATGAACACTACAGTTCTTGATGGAATTTGAGCTCAGAACGAAGATTTGTTGCTTGTTGGCCAATTCTTATGTAAAATTTGAGAAAACTTTGTTCCCTTTCATATTCATCCTGTTTTCGATGTTTTTGATGCAAAAGATTTTTTTTTGTGAAGAAATTACATCTTTTTCATATTTATCCACCTTTGAGTGTTTCTTGAGGAAAAATGGGTTTTTGAGTGGTATTTCGTTGAGAAACATAGTTTAAGCAGGTTTAGTGATGAGCACTAGAGTTTTGCATGGAATTCTGCTCAGAACGAAGATTTGATCCCTATAGGCCAATTCCTATGTAAAATTTGAGAAAACGTTGTTCCCTTTCATAATCATCCTGTTTTGGATGTTTCCAATGCAAAAATGTGTTTCTGTGATGAAATTACATCTCTTTCATATCAATCCACTTTTGAGTGTTTCTTGAAGAAAATTCGATTCTGAGTGGTTTTGGAAGAGAAAGACAGTTAAAGCAAGTTCTCTATCGTATCGAGACTATCTCTCCAGACTACATATTTCATATGTATGGGGAATGACCCCTCCTGGGTCAGGTGACGTGGATACTATTTAAGACACACCGGCACTGCCGGCCACGCCCAGACGCGAGTCTATAAAGCGCATGCGCTGGCGTGGGATTATTGCCATTTTGATCTCCACTTTGGTGCAGGTGGCAGTACGTGAGAGACGAAAGAAAGAGCTAATAGAGAAAACCAAACCAGAATACTGGATCAGGGTTACAGCATTGTGTCCACTTACTTGGTGTAAGGAGCGGGCGTCTGTCTTTGGCAGCCTCCCCGGACTGCTGTTGTCCCTGTCTGGTAACCGTGTCTCCGGTGTGCTGCGTGGCGGCTAATCCGTTTGACCGGGGTACCGGGGCTTCCAGGACGTATTGCGGGAGTCGCTAACGCGTCCAGAGGCAGTTTGTCTGCTGTGCCGTTAAATCGGCTACAGCGGCGAACGTTGACCGGTGTGTGTGTGTTCCTATCCTGCTGTCGCGGGTACGGAGCACGTAGGCTGTGTCTACACGCTGTAGCGCAGAAAGCAACGAGAGAGTTGTTGAGAGCGGCAGGGCCGGGCGGGCGTCCCCACGCCGGCACCTGCATTCCGAGAGAAAGGAAACGCCGAGAAAAAGCTGGCAGTGGCAGCCAACTTTGCGGTGTAAACAATCCCAAAGAGTGTAAAAGCCGCTTCCGGGTTGTGTCACGGGACTGGATGCCTGGTGACATCACTTCCGTGGCATTAGAAAGTTGTTTAATTTCTTGGGGAAAAAAAATACAAGATAAAGCAAAAGAACAGAGAAGCGAAAGAGAGGCATTTTTTGGGGTGGATTTAAAAAAAAAAAAAAATATATAAAGAAAAAAAAAAAAACTTTTGTTCATCAGTATGGCGGATACTGCAGGCCATTCCTGTTTTGGCTGTAACATTAATTTGCCAATGGAGGATGGGCATGACAGGTGTGTTTCATGCTTAGGCTATGACCATGCACTGAGGGCTAAAAATGACCCAGCTTCATGTATGGATTGTTTTATTATGCCTCTTCGCACAAGGGAAGCCAGGCTTCACTTTTTTAGAGGGAAGCGCCCCCGCTCCCCTTCCCGGGTTGAGGGGGGGACTAAACACCCAAGGAAAAAGGCAGTAGGGCAAACCGCATGGGGTCCCTCTTTTTCGGGGTCTACCTCTACCCACTCACAGGCTGAGAGCCGGCTGGAGGAAGATCCTTGCCCCGCCTCTGTGCCTCTGGATGAGGAGGAGGAGGAGGAGGAAGTTGATGTGCTTTCCCTGTTTCCTTCAGAGGAAGAGGACAATGTGCCAGCTTGGCAGCAGGCCGAGCAGGGCTCAGGGGCAGCTGAGCCACCTATGGCTTTCCGGTTTAAGGAGGTCATTGACAAGGCAGTAGGAGCGCTTGAGATTCCTCTGCCGGAGAACCCTAGGGCACCGCCCTCTCGGTTTGAGGATGAGAATGAAACCCGACCTGCCCCTACCAGAATACCCCTCCTTCCAGATTTTGAGGAGGTAGTGCGGAAGCAATTTCTTGCACCTACAGCAGCACACAGGTGGTCTGGTGTCAGTAGGCGGATGGCAGGCATAAGTGGAGCTGAGAGGATTGGTTGTGGGCCACTGCCTCCAGTGGACCAGGCATTAGCAGCCCTAATGTCTCCTTCTCAATCTGTGCTTGGTAGGGTTAGCTGCCCTAGCAAAAATTGTAGAACCATGGATGGTCTCCTATTTAAGACGCACAAGGCTATGGCTGTTCAAACAAAGCTGGCCAACACCGGGGCCATCCTCTCACTGTATCTGCGTCAATTGTCACGCAGGTCACAGAATGAGCTGGGGGATGTGGGCCTGGCGGAGGACATACACCAGGCTTCTTCTGTTCTACCGATAATAATGAAAGAGCAGGCCGAGGCAGCAGGCAAAGCTATGGCGTCCCTTTGGACTGTGAGACGCCACCTTTGGCTGTCGCAGTCTCGACTGCAGCAGGAAGACCGAGACGCGCTTCTTCGGATTCCTGTTGAGCCCTCTGCCATGTTTGGTCCAGATGCGGTAAGTATGTTGCAGCAGGCCAGGGACTCCCGGCGCTATGCTAGGGAAATGTCGAGTTCACTTGTCGGGCGCCGTGGGGGCCACCGGCAGTGGACATCTCGACCCCAGGATTCTGTTGTGCAGCCCCAGTGGGGTCAGGGAGACCTTAGACCCCAGCTGGAGGCATTTCGTAGGCAGAGGACTCGACGGCAAGGAAAGAAAAGGGGGGGTGGCCGAGGCCAGGGATCCTCGAGGCCATCACCTCGCTCCTGACGGTGCGCAGAACCCAGACCGCAACTGGCCCCTCTCGGCACGAGACGCGGCATGGGCGGCTCTGGACGCAAGTCCCTGGGTCCTTTCTACAATGACCCAGGGATACCGGTTGCAATTTTTGTGCAGTCCTCCTCTGGGAAATTCAGCTCCTCGGCCTACATTGGTGGACCCGAAGCACAGGGAAGTGTTGCAAGCGGAGGTGACTTCACTCCTGTCCAAGGGAGCCATAAGGGAGGTGGAACAGGGCAACCGGCAAGCAGGGTTTTACTCCCTTTATTTCCTTGTCCCCAAACGGGACGGGGGACTTCGACCAATCTTGGACCTCAGGGGGCTCAACAAATATCTCCGTCCCCTGAGATGCAAGATGCTGACAGTACCGAGGGTGAGACAGGCGATCTGCCAGGGCGACTGGTTCGCTACTATCGACCTCGAAGACGCCTATTTTCAGATACCACAAAAGAGCTGGCGCTTCCTGAGGTTCGAGTCCAAGGGCAGGACCTACAAGTTTCGAGTCCTCCCCTTCGGGATCTCTTCTGCCCCTCGGACTTTCACGAGGTGCATGGATGCTGTCCTAGCACCTCTTCGGCGTCAGGGCCTCAAGGTGTTGAACTACCTGGACGACTGGCTAATATCTGCCTCCACAGAACAGCTGTGCCGCCATCATGTGTCCATGCTCCTGGAGCGCATCCAGGGTTTAGGCCTGCACCTCAACACAAAGCGGAGCAGGTTGGAGCCCACCCAGGTAATACAGTTCCTGGGAATGATAGTGGACTCCAGGTCGGCCACAGTGATACTAACCTTGGAGAGGCAAGAGGCCATAAGGGCCTGTCTCGCCCAGTTCGGGTTAGGAGCAAAGGTCAGCTGGAGACTCTGTCTCCGCCTCATGGGCCTGATGGCGGCTACGGTTCAGGTGGTACCCCTGGCACACCTGGGGGCACCTCTGCACAGGCCGCATGTGCAAAAGCGCATGCGGCCTGTGCAGAGGTGCCTCCTGAGCTTGGGGTTGTGCCCTCAGAAGTCCCTGTCAATCAGGGTGTCGGTCATCCGAAGGCTTCGTGTGGCCCTTCACTGGTGGGAGCACCCAGTCCACATTACAAAGGGAAGCATGTTGGGTCCAGTGGTTCTTCGCCAGCTGGTAGCAGCAGATGCCTCTCTGGTGGGTTGGGGTGCAGTTCACGAAGGCTGGGGTGTCAGCGGTCACTGGACGTGCCCCTGGACAGGTCAGCAAATAAACGTGTTGGAGCTGAAAGCAGTTCACCTCGCGCTCAAGCACTTTGTGCCACGTCTCCGAGGGCACCATTTGCTGATAAGAACCGACAGCACCGTAGCCGCAGCCTATGTCAACAGGCAAGGGGGCTTGGGCTCTCCCCACTTGTGTCGGCTGGCACACGAGCTTTGGAGATGGGTGCACCCCCAGATTCTGTCTCTGAGGGCAGTGCACGTGCCAGGCTCTACAAACATTGCAGCAGACCGGCTGTCCAGAGGGAGTCTGGACCCGGGGGAGTGGAGGCTACACCCAGGGGTGGTATCAGAGATCTGTCGCCGGTGTGGGCCAGTGGACGCAGATCTGTTTGCCTCCAGGGAGACAACACATTGCCCTCTGTTTTTCTCCCTGGGGAGGGACAACCCCCCTCTCGGGACGGATGCTCTGGCGCATCCATGGCCTCAGGGCCAACTGTATGCCTTCCCTCCATTCAGCCTTCTCCCGCCTCTTCTTCGGAGAGTGCAGGCGGCGAACAGGAGAGTGATTCTGGTGGCGCCAAACTGGCCCCACATGACATGGGTTTCCGACATTCCACCTCTCCTGCACGGAGCGCCATGGGAGCTTCCAGTCAGGAGAGACCTTCTGTCTCAGGCAGGGGGGTCACTGTTCCACCCCTTCCCCCGGGGTCTCAAACTCTGGGCCTGGCCCCTGAGAGGACAGGGTTCCTGGCTATGGGGTTGCCAGAGCGGGTAGTCACAACCCTCCAAGGGGCTCGGGCGCCCTCAACTAGGGCAGCCTACTCCTATCGGTGGGGGGTGTTCCTGTCATGGTGCGAGGCACACCAGGTGGACCCTTTTGCCTGTACGGCTCAAGACGTCCTGCGATATTTGCAGGAACAGTTGGATGCGGGGAAGTCCTCCACCACCCTCAGAGGTATGGTGGCTGCTATTAAGGCTGCTCGAGTTGGAGAACTCAGACTCCCCGAGAGCTGCTGTGTTCTGATCTCGCAGTTCCTCAAAGGGGCTCATAGGCTTACAGCTCGTAGTAGAGGGCCAGCTGTGCCCCTCTGGGATTTGGACCGCGTCCTGGGGGCATTGCAGCGCCCCCCTTTTGAGCCTATTGAATCGGCAGAGCTGAAATGGCTGTCACTCAAAACAGCCTTCCTTCTGGCACTGACCTCTGCGAAGAGAGTGGGGGAGCTGCAGGCTCTATCTATCCATCAAAGCTGCTGCAGGTTTCTGCCGGATGGTGCGGGGGCGATCCTTCGCCCTAATCCAGCTTTCCTCCCTAAAATACTCTCTGAAATGCACTTGAGTCAGTCAGTTGAGCTTCGTCCCTTCTACTCCCCTCAAGAGAGGGAGGGAGCCGACCGACAACAGTCGACACTATGCCCGGTTAGGACCCTGGCGATGTACATCAAGCGAACGCAGGTGTTTAGGCAAACGGACCAGTTGTTTGTTTGTTTCAAACCGGAGTGCTTGGGTAAGCCACTGTCTAAATCAAGGTTGTCACGTTGGGTTGTTGAGACAATCCAGCAGGCTTACAAGGAGGCGGGTGAGCCGTTGCCACCAGGGGTGCGTGCGCACTCGACAAGAGGTGTAGCGACCTCATGGGCACTGTGTTGCGGGGTGCCTCTCTAGACGAGATTTGCACAGCAGCCACATGGTCAGCTCAATCTACCTTCACCAGATTCTACCGCTTAAATGTTGCAACCGGCACCTCCTTTGGTGAGTTAGTGCTAGGTGCAACCCGGATATAACTTGTTCTTACCTGCCCATAGGGCTGGGCCTCTTTATCAGGTCCCCCTGTTGGGGTGATGAGTGTCTCCCCTCAGTCAGCTTAGCGTCTTGCGGGCTGACCTGAGCGGCTTTCCTCCCGGTATAGGCCTTAGCGTCTGGCAGGGCCTGTTAACCGGTTGGAGTGTAAATAGTGTACATTTGTAAATAGTTTGTTTGTTGAGGTGTACATAATTATGGGGCTGCACCGTCTCCTCGCGGTGTGTCTTACAGAGTTCCCCATACATATGAAATATGTAGTCTGGAGAGATAGTCTCGATACGATAGAGAACGTTTGGTTACAGTGTAACCTTTGTTCTCTGAGTGAGAGACTATCTCTCCAGCACAAGGCCGCTCGGAGACACGTTACGATCAAATCTAGCAATAATCCCACGCCAGCGCATGCGCTTTATAGACTCGCGTCTGGGCGTGGCCGGCAGTGCCGGTGTGTCTTAAATAGTATCCACGTCACCTGACCCAGGAGGGGTCATTCCCCATACATATGAAATATGTAGTCTGGAGAGATAGTCTCTCACTCAGAGAACAAAGGTTACACTGTAACCAAACGTTTAGTGATGAACACTTACAGTTCTTGATGGAATTTGAGCTCAGAACGAAGATTTGTTGCTTGTTGGCCAATTCTTATGTAAAATTTGAGAAAACTTTGTTCCCTTTCATATTCATCCTGTTTTCGATGTTTTTGATGCAAAAGATTTTTTTTTGTGAAGAAATTACATCTTTTTCATATTTATCCACTTTTGAGTGTTTCTTGAGGAAAAATGCGTTTTTGAGTGGTATTTCGTTGAGAAACACAGTTTAAGCAGGTTTAGTGATGAGCACTAGAGTTTTGCATGGAATTGAGCTCAGAATGAAGATTTGATACTTTGAAAGCCATTTCTTAAGTAAAATTTGAGAAAACTTTATTCCCTTTCATATTCGTCCTGTTTTGGAAGAGAAAGCTAGTTTAAACAAGATTAGTGATGAACACTACAGTTTTACATGGAATTCTGCTCAGAGCGAAGATTTGATGCCTGTAGGCCAATTGCTATCTAAAATGTCTAAAAACTATGTTAGCTTTCATATTCATCCTGTTTTGGAAGCTTCCAATGCAATAGATGTGTTTCTGTGATGAAATTACATCTTTTCATCCAATCCCAGTTTGAGAGTTTCTTGATGAAAAATGTGTTTCTGTTTGGTTTTTCGTTGAGAAACACAGTTTAAGCAGGTTTAGTGATGAGCACTAGAGTTTTGCATGGAATTGAGCTCAGAACGATGATTTGGTGCTTGGAGGCCAACTCTTATCTAAAATTTGAGAAAACTTTGTTCCCTTTCATAATCATCCTGTTTAGTGAACACTACAGTTTTACATGAAATTCTGCTCAGAACGAAGATTTGATGCCTGTAGGCCAATTCCTATGTAAAATTTGAGAAAACGTTGTTCCCTTTCATAATCATCCTGTTTTGGATGTTTCCAATGCAAAAATGTGTTTCTGTGATGAAATTACATCTCTTTCATATTAATCCACTTTTGAGTGTTTCTTGAAGAAAATTCGATTCTGAGTGGTTTTGGAAGAGAAAGACAGTTAAAGCAAGTTTAGTGATGAACACTTACAGTTCTTGATGGAATTTGAGCTCAGAACGAAGATTTGTTGCTTGTTGGCCAATTCTTATGTAAAATTTGAGAAAACTTTGTTCCCTTTCATATTCATTCTGTTTTCGATGTTTTTGATGCAAAAGATTTTTTTTTGTGAAGAAATTACATCTTTTTCATATTTATCCACTTTTGAGTGTTTCTTGAGGAAAAATGCGTTTTTGAGTGGTATTTCGTTGAGTAACACAGTTTAAGCAGGTTTAGTGATGAGCACTAGAGTTTTGCATGGAATTGAGCTCAGAATGAAGATTTGATACTTTGAAAGCCATTTCTTAAGTAAAATTTGAGAAAACTTTATTCCCTTTCATATTCGTCCTGTTTTGGAGGAGAAAGCTAGTTTAAGCAAGACTAGTGTTGAACACTACAGTTTTAGATGGAATTTGAGCTCAGAACGAAGATCTGATGCTTGGAGGCCAATTGCTATCTAAAATGTCTGAAAACTATGTTAGCTTTCATATTCATCCTGTTTTGGAAGCTTCCAATGCAATAGATTTGTTTCTGTGATGAAATTACATCTTTTCATTCAATCCCCGTTTGAGAGTTTCTTGAGGAAAAATGCGTTTCTAAGTGGTTTTTCGTTGAGAAACACAGTTTAAGTGGGGTTTAGTGATGAACACTAGAGTTTTGCATGGAATTGAGCTCAGAACGAAGATTTGGTACTTGGAGGCCAATTCTTATGTAAAATTTGAGAGAACTTTGTTCCCTTTCATAATCATCCTGTTTAGTGAACACTACAGTTTTACATGGAATTCTAGCACAGAACGAAGATTTGATGCCTTTAGGCCAATTGCTATGTAAAATTTGAGAAAACTTTGTTCCCTTTCATAATCATCCTGTTTAGTGAACACTACAGTTTTACATGGAATTCTGCTCAGAACGAAGATTTGATGCCTGTAAGCCAATTCCTATGTAAAATTTGAGAAAACTTTGTTCCCTTTCATAATCATCCTGTTTTCGATGTTTTCAATGCAAAAGATGTGTTTTTGTGGGAATTACATTCTTCGATTCTGAGTGGTTTTGGAAGAGAAAGACAGTTAAAGCAAGTTTAGTGATGAACACTACAGTTCTTGATGGAATTTGAGCTCAGAACGAAGATTTGTTGCTTGTTGGCCAATTCTTATGTAAAATTTGAGAAAACTTTGTTCCCTTTCATATTCATCCTGTTTTCGATGTTTTTGATGCAAAAGATTTTTTTTTGTGAAGAAATTACATCTTTTTCATATTTATCCACTTTTGAGTGTTTCTTGAGGAAAAATGCGTTTTTGAGTGGTATTTCGTTGAGAAACATAGTTTAAGCAGGTTTAGTGATGAGCACTAGAGTTTTGCATGGAATTGAGCTCTGAATGAAGATTTGATACTTTGAAAGCCATTTCTTAAGTAAAATTTGAGAAAACTTTATTCCCTTTCATATTCGTCCTGTTTTGGAAGAGAAAGCTAGTTTAAACAAGATTAGTGATGAACACTACAGTTTTACATGGAATTCTGCTCAGAACGAAGATTTGATGCCTGTAGGCCAATTGCTATCTAAAATGTCTAAAAACTATGTTAGCTTTCATATTCATCCTGTTTTGGAAGCTTCCAATGCAATAGATGTGTTTCTGTGATGAAATTACATCTTTTCATCCAATCCCAGTTTGAGAGTTTCTTGATGAAAAATGTGTTTCTGTTTGGTTTTTCGTTGAGAAACACAGTTTAAGCAGGTTTAGTGATGAGCACTAGAGTTTTGCATGGAATTGAGCTCAGAACGATGATTTGGTGCTTGGAGGCCAACTCTTATCTAAAATTTGAGAAAACTTTGTTCCCTTTCATAATCATCCTGTTTAGTGAACACTACAGTTTTACATGAAATTCTGCTCAGAACGAAGATTTGATGCCTGTAGGCCAATTCCTATGTAAAATTTGAGAAAACTTTGTTCCCTTTCATAATCATCCTGTTTTGGATGTTTCCAATGCAAAAATGTGTTTCTGTGATGAAATTACATCTCTTTCATATTAATCCACTTTTGAGTGTTTCTTGAAGAAAATTCGATTCTGAGTGGTTTTGGAAGAGAAAGACAGTTAAAGCAAGTTTAGTGATGAACACTACAGTTCTTGATGGAATTTGAGCTCAGAACGAAGATTTGTTGCTTGTTGGCCAATTCTTATGTAAAATTTGAGAAAACTTTGTTCCCTTTCATATTCATCCTGTTTTCGATGTTTTTGATGCAAAAGATTTTTTTTTGTGAAGAAATTACATCTTTTTCATATTTATCCACTTTTGAGTGTTTCTTGAGGAAAAATGCGTTTTTGAGTGGTATTTCGTTGAGAAACATAGTTTAAGCAGGTTTAGTGATGAGCACTAGAGTTTTGCATTGATTATCTTTTGATT
>CAKAOJ020000950.1:0-18021 GCA_916701645.2 Sebastolobus alascanus | reverse complement strand
GTGAATGCTGGTCGTGAGGGGGATCTGAGTGATGTCCTTGGTGTCTTTGATGATGTGTGTCCCAGTTTGCTTTTTTGTAGTTGTACCGTGGTTGTTGTGGCAGGTGTTGGAGTGTGAGGGAGAAAGTGGCGAGGATGGGGAGGTGGTCGCTGCCGATGTCATGGCTCACATGGAAGTTGTGGAGTGTGGCTGAGAGGTCTGGTGATGAGAGGTCCAAGTCCAGTATGTCCATGGTGGAGTTTGCAGATTGGCGATTGACAGCCCTAATATGTATATATTTATTATTGGAAATCAATTAACAACACAAACCGACTGGGAAATATCTATCTATACACAGAAACACACCTCACTCCAATCTTGACTTTTCATCAACTACTAACATGAAGTTTTGGTTATATATCTGTTTAAAAGACATTTAATTCCTGGACAGATGTTCTGCAGAAGTTCTCAAGTTCATGAGCACAATGGATGACTTTGTATTTCATTCTGAGACGGACAATAATTTCATTAGCTTTGAATTCTGAGGAAATCCTTCTTTTACAACCTAAAAATAATCCAGAAAAAATTGTCATGGAATAAGGACTTAGAGAGAGAAAACATCAGTTCAATGAATTTAACAGATAATGAGATAATGAAAACACGCTTTTACTTGATGAGAAATTAATGTACAGAAGGAGGGAGGGATGGAAGAAGCCTTTTACCTTTTATAATCTTCAAAAAACCCTCTGACACAACACTGGAGGACATCGGTGGAGTTCCTCTTGAACACAGTTGTCCTTGTGATGGAATTTTCTACTATTCCTCTCTCTCCTTGGTCGAGAGGTCAGGGTGTCCCTCTGTTGACGTTATTGGAGTGGAGTCCTATCTAGGAGCTCCACCATTATCTTTACAGCTGTGTCTGTAGTAGGGACCATGGAGCCAGTCTTTGTGGCATCCAGGGTCAGAGATGCCAGAGGAGCCAAGTAAGTCAAAACATGATAAGGGGGTAAAACACTGAGCACCAGGGGGAAAGGGCAGAGTTGTGAGACCTTCACGCAGAGAGCACATCAATGGTGGAGACCTGACAATTGCTCCTTGATCAAGCTTCAATAAACCTTCTTTGTAAGACATCAGCAGCTTCGGGGCCTCTTCCTTCCTATTGACTGAGTTAACCTGAGTATTCAGAAATTCCACAACAAAGTGGCGTCACGAACAGGATCTCAAAACAACAACAGAAATGGTAAGTGCAAATTATCAGTTTTGCCTTACCATGTCTGTGTTTGACGAGATCAAAAAGAATCTGCAAATTTGAAAATTTAGCTTCAAAATAACGCTCCATTCTTAAGGGAGTAAAATAATAACAAGGTTGAGTAATTTCTGAAATTTGGAACATTTTGGAACAAACAGGAAAATTGTTAATGAATAACCGGGGAATGAAAATAAGGTTTACCACTGTGTTTATGGTAAAATGGTAATATTAAGAAGGTAATATTACACTTCCAGCAGGGTGGGTGGGTTCGAAGATAAAAATCTGTGCGTTTCGGTCAATTGGGACTACCACAGTACCACCAACAGGGGTGGTTGAGTTTCCGGGTCAAGCTTCGGGCAAGACTCAACCAGGGGTGAGACTCCCATGAGGTCTGGTTCAGGGGGAAAGACGTTTCCGGGGTAGTATTACTAGAACTACCTCGGCCAGACCAAGATTGGCGACTATCTCCCTCTGTGTCCTGGGGGAAACAGGGAAGCTCCGGGGGAGACCCCGGGAGCCTAGGTGCCGATATTCTTTGTGTACACGAGGCGTAGGGCTTGCGGAGCCCCGTCTTAAAAGAGTTCCGAACCAACACCGCTGCTGGAAGGGAAGGGAAGGGATAAAAGGAGGAGAAGCTGTTGATGCTGATAAGTGTTATTGATGTGCATGCGCCCTTTTTGTATGTCAATGCTGTTGAATATTTGCTGCTACTTGTTTACTGAGGTGCAACTGCTTTGCTGGCTTATGCTGCTGAACTTTGCTGAATAACTGTATTAGATCAAGTGCTGAATAAAATGGGTGACCAAACGTCCAAAGCAGCAAAGGAACCAGAAAATTTAAACATAAGACCGACTTTAAAACAGCAAAGGTTTGAGAGGTCAAACCAGTCAAATGACCGAGAGAGTAAAAAAGCAGTAGAAAGAAGACAACATGTCTTTGATAAACACCATACTAACACCAAATCTCACATAAAGCCAGAAAATCCAACCACATTTTTTGAAAAGATGTATATGCCCTCTGGACCCGCTGGGATAGTGGGCAGACAGGCCGGATGGAAGTATGTAGCTCCGTTCACGGCATTGATGTGTGATTGGACGGATGGTGCATGGCCGCATGGAGGCTCACTTGAGGCAGAGAAACTGCAGCTGGCTGAGATAAATGGCCATGGCGACATTGGAAAATCCAGAATGGGATTTTTCATACATGAGAAAGTGTGTGATGGTGTGGAAGAAAGTCGCTGATCTGCAGAGCCATGGTGGGAAAGTGAGTGAGAATGGCTATGAATGGGGTTCGGATGCATTCACGAAAATGGTGGATGAATGTGTACCATTTATTGCAACATGTCACATGCCTATGTTAGAGGTCACACTGCAGACCAAAGCAGCTGAGATAGTAAGAATCAGACAGCGGCATGTAGAATTGGAGGCCCGTGCTAAAGCCATGATTTACAGTTGGGCAAAGAAGCAGGGTAAATGTCCCAAACCCCACTCCCTTTTAACGATATTGACAGAAGTAGGTGTGCCACTCCCCGCGTATTTAAGAACACGACATGCGCTCCCTATGTACCCCAAAGCAACCAGCAAGAATAGAGAATCAGGGGCAGATGTTGCTAATTTTGCCCGAGCTCAAGAAGAGGGAGATTTTCTCATCCACCTGGCAGCTATATTAGAAAGAGAGAGGGAGATGAGGGACATAGGGGGGGAGGCACCCAGGGTGGACACAGGAGCAGAGACAACTGCAGAATTAGATGAAGGGGCTAGGAGAAAAATGATCAGGGAAACAGCAGAAAAACGCGTAGTAGAAGATGAAAAGCTAACATCAGGGAAAGAATCAGGGAGAGCTAAGGAGGAGAAAGAAAAGGAAAAAAATTAGAGCAGAAATTGAGTTAGCAGCAGCTATCACAGGAGAGGAAGAGATAATAAGAGCAGAGAGAGCGAGAAAGAAGCTGGAAGACAGGGAAATACGCAGGAAGGAACTATTAGCGCAAAAAGAAAAATTAGACAGAAAAGTGAGAGAGAGTACAATACATCAGAGACCGCCCTTGTCCTCACAGCCCGAGCATCAGAGAGAGACTGTTTCAGATTTCAGTATTGAGGCATTATTGGGGGGGGGCGGGGCTGGGACACACACAGACACAGAGAGAGAATAACACACACCAACCAGCGGATCAGCTCTCAGCAGGGACAGCACCAGACGCAGAAACACACACACAACCAGAGGCTGCAGGTTTTGTGTCTAGGAACAGGGGGGGAGCCAGAGCGACAGCTGGACTCGGTAGGACATTTAACGCACCAAAAATAATGGTTGGACAAACAGCTGTTTGTCGACCGTGGTCCCCCACAGAGATCAGGGAAATGGTTAAGGAAGCCCCAAACCCGATATCTCGCCCTGATGCATATCACACATGGTTATCACAACAATGTGAAATCTACACGTGCCTAGTACCTGACGTGCAGCAATTGGTTAGCTTCACATATGGCTCCGAATGGGGCCTATGTAAAGCAGAATTTGAATTCCCGCAGGCACTGGAAGATGGACAGTGGCCAGCTAATAAATTAATAAAAGATTGGCTGGAGGGGGAAGCGAGGCGGGCAATACTGAAGTGTGCGCGCAGTAAAAATGATTTTTCCAAAGTAATTCACTGTGTACAACAACCAAAAGAAACCCTCTCTGATTTCTTGCAACGATTTATTGAGGTTTGGGATAACAATGCAGGGTTCAGGCGAGAAGACCACACGGTACTTGCCATTCAAACTTTTCTGCAAAATGTGAAACCACACATTTCCTCAGCATACAAACTCTCTCTTCAAGACTGGCAGACAAAAAGTTGGGCAACAACAGTGAATAAGATAATGGGGCTTGACAGAAGCCAAGTTTTCAATTTGGAGAACAATGCGTGTGGTGCTAAACAAATGGTGCAATTTACAGGCCAAAACCAACAGGGAGCGGGGCGTTTCCCCCCTAGGAATAGAAACAAACCGCGAAGTGGTAATTGTCATAATTGTGGCAAACCCGGGCACTGGGCAAGAGAATGTCGCAGCCCACCTGCGCGGGGCAGAACCTTTATCCCGGGTCCACCCGAGCCGATGTGGAGGCCCCAAGGGGCTCAAACGAACACACATCAGCTGCCTCCGTTTCCACCCCCTCCTCCACCTCATGACAATAACCGTGGGCATCAACATGCCTACTATAGTCAGACATAGGGAGGCCATGGGGAAACAGGATCAAAACACAAAGTACATTTTCCTACTGAACAAAAACAAAATGTTCCCATCCAAGCAACAACAATTAGGCTATCCAATAACCCCTCGGAGGATCCCACATTACCAATTGAAGTAAATGGTAACACAGTTGAAATTTTGGTAGACAGCGGAGCCACTATCTCGGCTGTTAGAGCGGCTGAACATGCTTGTGAACCAACCACGCATTATATCACCACTATGGGCGTTTCCGGTGTTCCTATGGCAGAACCTTTATCAACAAAATCTAAAACAACAGTTGAAGGCTCGGATGTATTGCACTCATTTTTGATCTCTGAAAAATGTCCGATTAATTTGATGGGGAGAGATTTGCTTTGTAAACTTCATGCATCTATTCATTGCACTCCGGACGGGTTATATTTAACTATTCCAGAGGACAAGGCCGTGCAGGCAATGCAGTTTTTACAATCAACAGTTGATCAATTGTAATGCTGGACATTGTCAAATTTTCAGATGAGGGACACATTTCACTGTGTCTAAGATTCAAAAGATCGCAAAGATATCACCAATCTGCACTACATTGATGTCTGCTATGAGGCCTCTCTTACGTTGTGAATGCACAGCTGCTTTTAACCCTTCACAAGAATTAATGTGATTGGCTGGTATCCATTTAGAAAAAAAAAAAGAAAAATTAGAATGTGAGCAAATTATGTTTGTAGGCCCAGAGGGGAGTGCTCTTCCAATGCTGTTGACAGAGAGACAAAGTGAATTATTTGATGATAACGATTCTTTTCCTCACATTGCAGTGGCAGTCACACCTGGACATGAGCCAAGGGAACTGGGGAAAATGGTGGCTAGATGCCAGACATTGAGAGCCAGTAATGAGGGCTCTCCATCCCAAATGGTAACTACATTAGGCTATGATTTGTATATGATCAACATGTCAGCACGCATTGAGTTACCGGACAGCACCTTTATCGCGCAGCAGCCTCCCCTGGCGACAGAATATGGACCTCCGTCAGAACTCGCTGAGGTTCCACCTATTTTGTGGGCTAGACATAAAAATCATGTGGGTTTGTAAATTCGGCTCCGCCTCACCGAGTGACGCTTAAGGCTAATGCTAAGCTACCTATGATTCGGCAGTACAGCCTCCCCCCTAAAGCAATTGCAGGAATTGAAGGAGTGATCCAGTCTCTGTTGGATCAGGGCGTGCTTGTTTACACAAACAGCCCCTGCAACACACCCATTTTGCCAATTCCTAAGCCTGGTAGACCAGACGAATGGCGCTTCGTGCAAGATTTGCAAGCAATTAACAACATTGTGGTTCCAATGACTCCATTAGTCCCTGACACCAACTCCATCTTAGCTTCATTACCAGCCAACTCAACGCACTACACAGTCATTGATCTATGTTCAGCTTTCTTTTCCATTCCACTGCATCCAGACAGCCAGTATCTGTTTGCGTTTACTTTTAAAGGTCGACAGCTGACCTGGCGAAGACTAGTCCAGGGGTACTCCCAATCCCCGAGCGTGTACGCAGCAGCGGTGAGACGCGATCTGGAATATCTCGATCTGCCAGGAGGATCAAGCCTCCTTCAATATGCAGATGACCTTTTGGTGGCATCCCCATCATTAGGCGCGTGTCGCTCCGACTCCATCTTGTTGCTCAAAAGACTGGCGGAGTGTGGCCACAGGGCGTCACTCACCAAACTGCAGTTCTGCCTGCCTGAGGTCACGTATCTGGGACATGTGTTGAAGAACGGCCAGCGGCTGTTATCGCCAGAAAGAGTGAGACTGTTGGTGGACATGCCTCCTCCGAGGACTAAGAAAGAAATGCATTCATTCATTGGGATGGCTAATTATTGCAGGCACTGGGTTTTTGAGTATGCAGCATTGGACTCTGTTTTGCGAGCCGCTACATTGCAAACGGCTCCACCCATTGTGGAATGGACTGAAGCTATGTTAAAAGCTTTCCAGGATCTGAAACACGCGTTGTTACAGGCCCCAGCATTGGGCCTGCCGGACTACAACTTGCCGTTCCATCTACACGTGCATGAAAAGGAGGGTTTTACTACCGGTATCCTGGTACAGAAACATGGTTCGCATTACCGTCCTGTTGCGTACTATTCGGCTCGATTGGGACCCGTGGTGTTAGGCATGCCAGGTTGTTTGAAAGCTGTGGCCTCTGTAGCTATGATGATGAAAAAATAAGAACCCATAGTACTGGCTCATGACTGTGTAGTCCACGTTCCACATGCAGTTTTACACATTTTGAACACCGCACCAACACAACACATGACAGCAGCACGTCGCTCAGGTTATGAGGCTATCATTCTGTCCAGCCCACACATTACACTAAAACGCTCAGAACCGCTAAATCCAGCCACTCTCCTTCCACTGATCGAAACTGATGATGATCATGATTGCGATACAGTTATTGCAACATGTTCCTCTCCATGGCCAGACCTCCAGCAGACACCAATCCCAAATTCAGATGAAATTTTTTACACTGATGGTTCCGCTAGCAGACCATCAGATGTTACACGGTTAGTTGGCTATGCCATAGTGAATGACTGGGAAGTGGTTGAAGCCCGAGCTCTAGCGCCAAACATGTCGTCTCAGGCGGCTGAAATTTATGCGTTGCTCAGAGCTTGTAAGCTCGCTGACGGTAAAGTTGCAACGATATACACTGATTCGGCCTACGCCTTTGGCGCTGCACACGATTTCGGACAGCTTTGGAAACTACGTGGTTTCGTCTCATCTTCCGGCAAGCCGCTCCAGCATCATGCGTTGGTAAATGATCTCTTAGATGCGATACTACTCCCAAAACAACTTGCAATCGTTAAATGTGATGCGCACACTAACGGTGATGATCATGTCTCCAGAGGAAACGCACGGGCTGACATTGCAGCCAAACAAGCAGCGCTTTCCTCTTCCTTCATGGTACTCCAATGTACTTCAACACAACTTACTAATCCAATTCCAATACCTTCCTTCAATGATGTCGTGGTTCTACAAAATCGCGCTGATGCTAGGGAAAGTAACCATTGGACGAGTAAAGGTTGTGCACCTGATCAGGAGTCAGGCTTGTGGCTCCACCCCGATGGTCGACCGGTCTGTCCTCGGTCTCTCCTACATGTGCTAGCACATGTGGCACATGGCCCTGCACATGTAGGAAGGGGGGGGATAGATGAGGTAATTCGTTCACAGTGGTTTGCACCAGGCATCACACAGGTCACACAAACACTTGGAGAAAGGTGCACGACATGCCAACAAACCAGGAGAAAGAACAGTTCGATAAAACATGACCATCCACCGCCACAATCGGGCGCTTTTGTAAATATACAGATCGATTTTGTACATATGCCAAATTCAAAAGTTTTCAAATACTTGTTGACAACAACGGGTCTGAAATGGACTGACGAATTATGTTGTACTCCATTCGCAGTACACCAAGTGCTACGACAGGGCTAAGCCCACACGAGGTGCTCATGGGAAGGTCAATGTCAACAGGGTCAAGTCCCCCGTTGACACCACATAAAACTTCGCTGCTTTGGACTGAGGAATCCCTGGTTGATTATGTTAAAGCACTAACCAAAGTTTTAAGAAGGTATCAATTACAGGTGGCAGAACAACTCCCAAAACCCTCGGACGAGAGAAATGTACCCTTTTCAAAGTTGGTGATAAAGTACTAATTAAGTCCTTGGACAAGGTGTGTTCTCTGTTTGTTTCCTAGGTGGAAAGGCCCATACCAGGTACTGTTGGTGACCAGAACAGCAGTAAAGGTCAAAGGCAGAGCGGAATGGGTGCATGCTACAAGGTGCAGAGCAGCACCTCCGGCTGCTGCAGAGGCAATGCAGGGAGATGGCACGTGACAAGACGGTCACTCCTTCTCCTCTTACTGCTGAGTGGGCTCGGTCAGGGGACCGAGCAACCTAGTCTGAGGACATCGGAGCATGGGGGACCCCATGTTCCAGGCGCCAAGCGGAGCTTTGAGCTCGGTAGAACAACAAGCAATCCAGTGCTTGCAACCGTTGTGAGTATGGCTGAGCCACCACCCAACATTTTGTTACACACCAGAGTGGTGGACGAAAAGGAGGGGAGCGATACAGAGAAACTGAATAAACACAAACTCATTGCTCTTCCCCGACAGAAAAGAAACAGAGCATCGATCACCTTTGACTGTCCAAGCGACAGATGTGAACCAGGTAACTGTTTTTTGGCCCACCCCCAGAGTTATACAGGAGGTAAATGGTGGTGGGCGACGGAGGATGGGCGACAGGTGGAGACAGAGAGGGGGAGCCCAGGACGGTCACGAGTAAAGTCCACCTCTCTCTCCCCTGGGTCCAGGCCTCTTGAATTGTGGTGTTCTACAAAACAACAGCTCAAGCTCCACCCAGTTTGTTAGGACTGGGACGCGAGCTATCAAGAGGTCAAAGGTCACGTAGAGGGCTGTTACCGCACTGTTCTGAGAGAAGATATACGAGACTATCTCTTCCAACCAACAGGTTTTGAATCCACTAACAACATAGGTGAACGAGAAGAACTAATTACAGGAAAAACGTCACTTAGAGACCAGAGACCACTCCAACAGGAAACAAACACGGCCATTAGCTTAATGATTGATTACGCAAGAGAGAGAAATCTTAGTAACTGCTGGTTGTGTCACAATATGCCTTCTTCCATGCATGCTCCAATGTTTAATCCAATCCCATTTACAAAAGCTGGTTATAAGGTGCTTAATTGGAATGATTTAGCATCCAGGATGGAAAAAAGAAGCAGACTCCTGTTACACTCCAACTTATCCAATGGAGCCCGCTCAGTCACCACTCAACAAAAATCTCGCTGATTATGTCACCAAACTAGTAAATGAAAAATATCTACCAATTGGATTTAATTACTCGGTTCTGTTCCATATTGCACACATTGAGGCGTACATAAAAGTCAGCTTTGAGTACAGAGTCCAAATTATTCTTGTCCAAACTAATTGTTCAAACCCTCCAGGAGGTCAGGTGTGTGTACCTCAGCCACACACCGCCACTGCTTTAGTCGAAGCATTAGTGTACATACAACCATGGTTTGGCATGAGAAACGTAGGATCAATAAAGATAAGAACACGCGATTGCAACACGCCGTTACAGGAACAACCAACACCCCTGCGAGATTGTTCAACATATCTGCCGCCAGTGGCCATTCATGAGTTACAGAATGTTTCTCTTTGCTTCCGAGGAGTAGGAACAGGTCATGATGAGCTAGGAGACAGTAGTTGTCATAATGTGGTGAACGTCACTCTAAAACAATCCGCGCTACCTGAGAGAGTGTTTCTAGTGTGTGGTGACAGAGCCTACCGCTGCGTACCAGAAGAGGGCCCCCATGGAGTCTGCTACTTAGCATATTTGATTCCCCTAATTCGAGAAGTAGAGTCCAAGGAAATAGCTTCTTTGTACACCCCATTACATAGGCATAAACGAGGAATTTCCACCGTTCAGAAAATAGCCAGCATCTTCCTACCCTGGTATGGTATTTATGTCAGCCAACAGGAGCTTGCCTCCTTGTCCAAAGTCTTAGAGAGTCACCTCAACGCTTCCAGTAGGGCAATGTTGGCCGAACACAAAGAACTACAAGAGGTCAAGACGGTGGCTTTACAGAACCGCATGGCACTTGATATGCCACTAGCAGCTCAAGGTGGAACATGTAAGCTCATAGGCACCGAGTGTTGTTCCTACATTTCTGACGCCACCACCGATGTAATGAATATGGCACATGACATCGCCTTAGGTATCAAAGAATTACATCTTGAACACGGTTTTAATATTGGAGATTTTTCAGGGCTGTTTGGTTCCTGGGGTTCAGGGCCGGTCAGATTCCTAGCTACTCTGGTGGCGACCATTATCCTTCTCCTCCTCCTCTTCACATGTTTAGGGGCAATAATCAGAGTTGTTGTCCAGAAAACTGCTAGAGCCGTGGTACAAGCCCCCCAGGTCCGTATCAGTGTGGGAGGCCAAGCACTCAGTCTCCAACTGTGATCAGGCAGTCAGATAAGCTGCCATCTGTTTTATTTTTCATGATTGTGTTTAAATTGATACTTGATTTTGCCAGCAAGGAAGACACCCACGTCACTGTGCATCGTATGTCTTGAGACCTCTCCACAGTGATGGCTCTGTGGTGCGTAAAGCACCTGAGCTGAAGAAGAAGACTTAATCAGTTAGAAATAATCATTTAAAAGAAAAAAAATGTGTGTTAATCTAATATAATCAACCTTATTCATTATTTGACAAGTGGTATTGATTCCTATGATTCTGTGTTTTTAAATCAAAGCAATATTACAACATATTATTATGTCATGAAACACACACCCATACAGTACTTATCTTGCAGTACTAAAACATACATGTCACATTAACTCACACATCTCAGTACACACTCACAACACTTTCTATAAAGACACTGCATACACATTACACTCATCACATGGATGACAGTAAACACGGAGAATGAGTTGGATCTGTTACTCTCTCAAGGTTTAATTGTTTAATGTTTTCAATTTTTCAGGTAGTGAATTTTATAATAATCAAGGTATCCTGATATCAAAGGTTGTAGGGATTAATAGTAAAAGTGTTTACTCTTTAAGATGAACTTGGATCCTACATGAGTGATTTAGAAAACTGAAGGATTTGGGGAGGGGGTGTCCGAGCTGCATTGATGGTGTCCGAAAGGAGGGTGAAATTGCATCCTGCTTCCGGGTACCTCTGTGGGTAAGGACATCCCCATCTCAAAGAAAAAAAAAAAAAAATGAAATGATTTATGATTTATGATTTATGATTTACTTCTTTACTTAAATTTTGTTCCATTTATTTCTTGTTCTATTATCTATCTTGTTTAAGAATGAAGATTTACTTTATATTAAGTTTAAAATTTAGTGTGTGATGTCATTTAATCAAGTGTGTTGGATTATATTTGAAACTTAATCAGGTAAATCACCCTACATCACCCTGAAGATAATCGGGTTGACGGATCGGACAATGTGGGTTTTCCCTCTTTTGTCATCTGAGGTTTTACCTTTGTCCTGTCCAGATAGAGCAGTTAGCGCATCTGGTCTTTTTGCTCTATCTCCTGTAAAACGGAGGCAGAGTTTTTGGCCTTTTGTCAGTAGAGGCATGTGACCTGCGACCTCTGTCAAAGCTCTATAAACCTTTACAGGGTTTTGGAGGTCTACAGGTAATTTTCCTGGGTAGGCCTTAATGGGCTTGAGGATGGAACTCATAGGTCATTGCTAGAGGTTAAGGGTGAACCTTTTGATAATTATGTATGATTCATGTTTTATTATCATCATTATATGCAACTAAAATAATACTTAACAAATGCCTAAAGGGAAGGGTTTTCGATTTGAATTAAATTCATCATATGTTTGTATGTTATTCCACGTGTTCCATCTGACATTTAGCATAAATATCATGTTATGTTACGGTTTTGGATTTTGACTCTAAAATTAGGCATTACTGCGTGAAGTGGATCAACCGTGACAATGCTCTGGTGCTCAATTGTCAAATTAATAGGACACACTGGGGGGTAATTAGTGTTGATCTGTCGATCAAAAAGGAGGGGTTGTGATGGAATTTTCTACTATTCCTCTCTCTCCTTGGTCGAGAGGTCAGGGTGTCCCTCTGTTGACGTTATTGGAGTGGAGTCCTATCTAGGAGCTCCACCATTATCTTTACAGCTGTGTCTGTAGTAGGGACCATGGAGCCAGTCTTTGTGGCATCCAGGGTCAGAGATGCCAGAGGAGCCAAGTAAGTCAAAACATGATAAGGGGGTAAAACACTGAGCACCAGGGGGAAAGGGCAGAGTTGTGAGACCTTCACGCAGAGAGCACATCAATGGTGGAGACCTGACAATTGCTCCTTGATCAAGCTTCAATAAACCTTCTTTGTAAGACATCAGCAGCTTCGGGGCCTCTTCCTTCCTATTGACTGAGTTAACCTGAGTATTCAGAAATTCCACAACAGTCCTGGGATGCTGCTGTGTCTCTGTGTACTGTCATTTCATGTACAGCACTTATAAACTCTGTAATGGTGTAGAGATGATCTCCAATCTGTGCAGCTGTTCTTATTGACAAGAAGCTGCTTTTATGTGGTGAACTGGATTTAGTTCTTCATTTCAAAATGACACAAGTCAGACATTGTGTGAATAAAATATAAAGATGAGAATAATTGTTTTATCTGGAGTTGTAAAGTGTTTACTTGAATTCATGGCTCCTATTTATTTGTCAGTTTTCTTTGAGATGTTCTATCATTACAATTAGTGAGTGTGGTGGGATTATTGAGGCCATTATTGTATAGAGAGCAACATCCCCCATTTTTACTACAACTTGTACAGATTAGGGTTTTATTCATGAATAAAGTGCTTCTGAAAAACAGTTCAGATGTATCTGTTTATTTGTTGTTTGTTGGAGGTTGATTCAGTTCAGTTTCATAACATAAAAGGATTTTTCCTCAATTCAGTTTTGTTAAAGGTGTTTTTAGGTCTCAGGGAGCAGTGAGGCTGTTCATTGATACTAAATACATTCTAGATGGATTTTACTTATTTAATTATTATTATTATTATTATTATTGTTAGTAAGGCCTGGACTGTAATAGGACTGTGAAAATGGAAAGTTCAGAATTTGTTTGTATGAAAGTTCTTTGGCACCTGCATGCCGGACTAGCTGCTTTTTTGTTTTCCCAGTGAGTAATTAAAAATCATTTAACTCTGCCTGCTGCCATCTCCTCCTCCTCTCTCTGCATTTGCGTCCACACCTGAAAACCTCGGACCCTGACACAGTCAGGCCAAAGCGGCAGATCCGCCCACCAATTCGATTTGAGGATTACGACACAAGCTATGTACACTGGAGGAGACATGCTTCACCACCCTCCAGTGCAGCACAGCAAAGTCTTGGTAATGAAGAGGAGTGGTATTCTTATATGGAGGCGGCTGCCAAGATGACACCCCTCACCTCTCCACTAGACCAACACAGTGGACGTCCTGCTCAATGGCAGACACTAGATGAGTGGACCCCCTCTCATGATCAAACCAGCTGGGCGGGGACTGGCTTCGGACCATAAACCCATCAACGGTACAGAGACCCTCTGGACAGCCATGTAGGTCACTCTACACCTTTCATTCACCACAGAGAGACTGCTGGACCACACCTGCAGTATCGTTCAGAGCTAGAGGAGATCCGCAAGGAAAATTGTCAGCTGCAGCAGTCTCAACAAACATTGCACACAGAACTGAGTGAACTTAGAGAAATCAAAGAAGAGATGAGGAGGCTGATGGGATCACTCCAGCGCCGTCAAGTACCCCATCAGCCCATCACACCTAGCCGACCTGATGCTGTTACGCTAGACGAGAACAGGCCACCCCTTCAACCACGGACAAAAACCGGTCCTCCACAGTATCTCCCGCCTCCACCTCCATTACAAGAGTTGGAAGGAGACGACGGTGAGGTTTGGCCTGACCCCCCTCCATGGCCAGGAGCCAAGGAGCAACAGCCTCCTTCAGTCACAGAACCAGTATTAAGCATGCTGGAGAAGCTGATGACTAAACTTCTACTTATAAAGAACCAAGCAACAGCCTCTGCCCACCAGAGCATCTCGCCAGTAGTTAAGGCACCTACGCACAGTGAGGATCCCACAATACAGATTCCCTTTAAAACAATGGAGAATCTGAAAGCTAGGCCGCAGTCAGCATCCTAGCCCTCTGATCCTGGACCGGCTCCATTCGGACAGAGCATGCAGTATACTCAGCCCTCTCCCCAGCAAATAAACAGCCATGCTACTGCTCACGTGCCACAGGAGCTGAAGTGGTCAGCATCAACACCAACACCTCAACCCCCCTATAACGCTGCTTCTGAGCCGACATACAGAGGGCCAAGACCAAGCATCCCTTACTTCAGTCATCGGGACCCCAGTGACTTTGCCCGGCTACGGATAGCTCTGACTAGCCTTTTACCTCCAGATTGCAGTGAACTGTTGAAATACCAGATCTTGGTAGACCAACTCAAGCTGGAAGAGGCCAGACTTGTTGCAGATTCTTACCTCAACTCTGCTACTCCAAACACTGACACCATGACAGCCCTCTATGAGAAGTTTGGTCAGCCACACCAGATTGCTCTGAAGAGGATTTCCAGTGTTATGGATTCACCAGATGTTCGCAGAGGGGACACTGCAGCTTTTGAGAAGTTTTCTCTTCAGGTACGCTCCTTAGTAGGGATGCTTGAGAGTCTGGGCACAGAAGGTGAACGGCAACAGGTAACAGGGTTTTGCTTAAAGTCATCAGAGTAACCCTGCACCACCGAAATCACAGCCTAGATACATACGCTCTACTAGATGATGGGTCCGAGCGTACGATGCTCCTTCCAGTTGCTGCCCAGAAGTTTGGCCTGCAAGGAACCCCAGAAACTCTAGACCTAAGAACGATAAGGCAATACATTCAGACCCTGGATGGCACATCAGTGCCATTTTACATCTCTCCTGCCTCCAATAGCAAGAGCCGCTTCGCAATTAATGGAGCTTTCACGGCCGACCGCCTTGGATTAGCACTACAGGGTTAACAGTCTACAGAAACGATACAGACACCTCGCTAGCCTCCCACTGCAATCCTTTGAGAATGCACAGCCTTTGTTCCTCATAGGCACGGACCATCCTCACCTCATCACGCTCATCGAGCCAGTGAGGATGGGTCCGTCAGGTGGTCCTGCAGCAGTCCGAACCAGGCTGGGCTGGACTCTTCAGGGTCCTATAAAGTCAGCAGAACGACATCTTCAACCTCAACAGTGCCTGTTCACAGTGTGTGCCTCCCAGAGCTCAGAGCTGCTAAGAAACGTGGAGAGGCTCTGGCAGGTAGATATCCTCCCGTACAGGAATGACAAGACTGTAACCCGCTCCAGACAGGACAAAGAGGCAATTGACCTTCTGGAGACTAAGACAACCCGCGTGGAGGTCGATTGGGTCTCCAGTTACGCAACCCCGCTCCTACGAAAGAAGGACATGCCAGTTCTCCAAGCCTTTCAAGAGTCTGTCATTCCCAACCTGCGAAGCATCTAGAAGCGACTCAGTAAGGACCCTGACCCGTGCTGCAGCCTATTGTGAGGAGATCCAGAAAATGATTCAGGCTGGCGCTGTGGCAAAGTTGGATCCCACAACTCTCACTCAGGAAGGAGAATCATGGTTCATTCCCCACCACATGGTGAGCCATAACAACAAGAACCGTATTGTGTTTAATTGTTCTCACCTGTACCAAGGTCTCAACCTGAATGACCATCTACTCCCAGGGCCAACCCTTGGTGCTTCATTGTTGGGGGTGCTGTTGCGGTTCCGTGAACATGCCATCGCCATCAGTGGAGACATTAAGGGCATGTTTCATCAAGTCCGCCTACTCCCAGAGGACAGACCCCTGCTGAGATTTGTGTGGCGTGATCTAACCCGAGACCAGCCCCCAGACGTTTATGAGTGGCAGGTGCTTTCATTTGGCACCACGTGTAGCCCATGCTGTGCTACATTCGCACTGCAACGCCATGTCATAGACCACAGCAAGCCTGACGAAGATGTGCGGTTCTCTCTCTACGTAGATAACTGTCTGCAGAGTCTACCCACTAAAGAAGAGGCCAAACAACTGGTCGACAAGTTACGGACACTTCTCTCCTCGGCAGGTTTTTGACCTTCGTCAGTGGGCGGGTAATGACCCAAGTGTCATAGGTCACCTACCAAAGGAAGCCCAATCTAACAACAGCGACCTCTGGCTAGCACAGGACAAAGCAGAGACCCCTGAAAGCACACTTGGACTCAGCTGGAACACCCACGAGGACACATTGGGCTACAAACACCGACTGTTCGAGTATGGGATGCTAACCATTTGTAACATCTACAAAGTGCTAGCATCGCAATATGTTCCTCTTGGATACATCTTACCATACACCACACGTGCCAAGGTGCTAATTCACCACTTCTAGGATAAACAGCGTGACTGGGATGATTCCCTTCTTCCGCAGGATTTAATACAGGCATGGAAAGAGTGGGAGAATGAGCTACACACCCTGCCTCAGATCATTCTGCCAAGACCCTATACCTCTGCTGATGCCGATCTTTCAAATGTCACCATACAGATACATGTTTTTCTGTGAAGCATCAGAGCAGGCCTACGGGTCAGTTGCCTACCTCTGAATGGTTGATTGGCCAAGGTAAAGTACACCTCTCCTTTCTTCTGGTTTGCTCTCGAGTAGCACCACGGCGTCAGACTTCAATGCCCCGTCTGGAGCTTTGTGCCGTAGTTACTGGAGCCCAGCTGGCAAAACTCTTGAAAGCAGAGCTCACACTGAAGGTTGACAGCACATCTTGTGGACTGACTCCACCACAGTCTTGATGTGGCTACAATCAGAGTCATGCCGCTTCAAGGTTTTTGTGGGCACCCGTGTGGCGGAGGTTCAGGAGTTAACAGACCCTCTGTCATGGCGGTACATCGATTCAGCCAGTAATCTGGCTGACTTCATTACAAGGGGCAAGACCTTGATGGACCTTGCAAAGCCAAAGAGGTGGAGCCAGGGACCACCCTTCCTTTTCCAGGATCCAGAGAGTTGGCCGGTTAAGCCAAACATGCACCATGAAGAGGAGACCTCAGAGCTACGGAAGTCCTCTTTCTGTGGCACAGCTTCAACACTGATTGGAAGTCCCACTCAGTCGATACTCACCACAGCAGCTGGAAGGAGCTGCTTGAGACTACTGCGGAGAATCTCCACGGGGCGGCAGGAACCAGAGGCAATATAATGGCTGAAGACTACCGCAAAGCTGAGTGCCATATTGTCAACAGGATACAGCAAGAGAGCTTCCCTCATGAGCTGCGGCTTCTTAAGGCAGGAAGCCTGTTCCTCCCAGCAGCAGAATACGTGCCTTGTCTCCAGAACTGGATGAGTCAGGAGAGCTCGTTTGAGTTGGTGGGAGGCTTCGACGCTCTACAGACTTAGATCTGACTGCAATGCATCCCATAGTTTTGGATCCAGACCACCATTTCACCAAGTTGCTGATTCAAGATTATGACAGACGCTTATGTCATCGTGGGCCAGAGAGGTTGTTTGCTGAAATCCGAAGGGCATTCTGGATACTACGGGGAAGGGAAGCCATTCGTCGTTACCAGCATAACTGCCCTGAATGCAAACGATGGAAAGCCAAGCCTACTGTCCCCAAGATGGTGTTGAGGCAAAACCTTTGGTTTCATAATCAATAATGAGGTGTGATGTTTATATCAGTAATCAATAATGTTATGTACTGTTTCTATTTCTATCTGTTGATCAGTAAGTATAAAATAAGGGTCCTATAATCCAGTTTGAGATGTATATTCAGTATTTACACTTTGTGCCCATCTTGGGCCCTTTGTAACTCTCTGCACCTCTCTGTGTCTGTCTTGTTTTGTGTCAGACTGGCAAAAGAGGCATGTTCCCATGAGGGCACATTTTTGACAGCTGCCAGACACACACACACACTTGGAGGAAAAGTAACACCTCCTCATCTGGGTCATGGGTTTCCATGACAGATGGCATTAGGTAACCAGCTGTAAACAGAT
>CAKAOJ020000949.1:0-19335 GCA_916701645.2 Sebastolobus alascanus | reverse complement strand
AATCATTCAGAGGATGGATGGATCAAACTAGAGACCTAGAGCATTCAGAGGATGGATGGATCAAACTAGAGACCTAGAGCATTCAGAGGATGGATGGATCAAACTAGAGACCTAGAGCATTCAGAGGATGGATGGATCAACTAGAGACCTAGAGCATTCAGAGGATGGATGGATCAAACTAGAGACCTAGAGCATTCAGAGGATGGATGGATCAGACTAGAGACCTAGAGCATTCAGAGGATGGATGGATCAGACTAGAGACCTAGAGCATTCAGAGGATGGATGGATCAAACTAGAGACCTAGAGCATTCAGAGGATGGATGGATCAAACTAGAGACCTAGAGCATTCAGAGGATGGATGGATCAAACTAAGACCTAGAGCATTCAGAGGATGGATGGATCAAACTAGAGACCTAGAGCATTCAGAGGATGGATGGATCAAACTAGAGACCTAGAGCATTCAGAGGATGGATGGATCAAACTAGAGACCTAGAGCATTCAGAGGATGGATGGATCAAACTAGAGACCTAGAGCATTCAGAGGATGGATGGATCAAACTAGAGACCTAGAGCATTCAGAGGATGGATGGATCAAACTAGAGACCTAGAGCATTCAGAGGATGGATGGATCAAACTAGAGACCTAGAGCATTCAGAGGATGGATGGATCAAACTAGAGACCTAGAGCATTCAGAGGATGGATGGATCAGACTAGAGACCTAGAGCATTCAGAGGATGGATGGATCAAACTAGAGACCTAGAGCATTCAGAGGATGGATGGATCAAACTAGAGACCTAGAGCATTCAGAGGATGGATGGATCAAACTAGAGACCTAGAGCATTCAGAGGATGGATGGATCAAACTAGAGACCTAGAGCATTCAGAGGATGGATGGATCAAACTAGAGACCTAGAGCATTCAGAGGATGGATGGATCAAACTAGAGACCTAGAGCATTCAGAGGATGGATGGATCAGACTAGAGACCTAGAGCATTCAGAGGATGGATGGATCAAACTAGAGACCTAGAGCATTCAGAGGATGGATGGATCAAACTAGAGACCTAGAGCATTCAGAGGATGGATGGATCAAACTAGAGACCTAGAGCATTCAGAGGATGGATGGATCAAACTAGAGACCTAGAGCATTCAGAGGATGGATGGATCAGACTAGAGACCTAGAGCATTCAGAGGATGGATGGATCAAACTAGAGACCTAGAGCATTCAGAGGATGGATGGATCAAACTAGAGACCTAGAGCATTCAGAGGATGGATGGATCAGACTAGAGACCTAGAGCATTCAGAGGATGGATGGATCAGACTAGAGACCTAGAGCATTCAGAGGATGGATGGATCAAACTAGAGACCTACAGTAGAGCATTCAGAGGATGGATGGATCAAACTAGAGACCTAGAGCATTCAGAGGATGGATGGATCAGACTAGAGACCTAGAGCATTCAGAGGATGGATGGATCAAACTAGAGACCTAGAGCATTCAGAGGATGGATGGATCAAACTAGAGACCTACAGCATTCAGAGGATTGATGGATCAAACTAGAGACCTACAGTAGAGCATTCAGAGGATGGATGGATTAAACTAGAGACTTAGAGCATTCAGAGGATGGATGGATGGATCAAACTAGAGACCTAGAGCATTCAGAGGATGGATGGATCAGACTAGAGACCTAGAGCATCCAGAGGATGGATGGATCAAACTAGAGACCTAGAGCATTCAGAGGATGGATTGATCAGACTAGAGACCTAGAGCATTCAGAGGGTGGATGGCTTTCCTAGCTAGATTGACAATAAGGGGGTTTCTGAGCAGTTTACACAACACATTGCTCACCATCCAATCACTGAAAAATGCAGAAATCTCCAAATGGCAAAAGTTTTTGATCCCAAATCACAGCATGGCTTTTTCTATGGTGTTCCTCAAGGTCTTGGTTTCTTAATGTGGTATTTTGGAGGGATTATTGCTCATTTTTATTTATTCTCCAGTGGTAAATAATTGTTAAATTTAGCACCAAATCTGTGTAACAAATGGTATCAACCCAGAAATTGCTACAACAACTTATTAGACATAATAGAGCATGGGGATGGACATCATATACTTCTATCATAATGTTCTAAACCCTTATACACTTTCACAGTTTATTTTAATTATTTAATTAATGTTTTTTTCTGATTCATGACTACAACAACTTGACACACAGTGCTGAGCTGCATCTCAAATTAATCTTCAGGTTCCAGCTTTCAGATGATGTACACCACTTTTATCTTACCTCCACTGTTGACCCCCTGGACCCCCCTAAAGACCCCCTGTACCCCCTAAAGACCCCCTGGACCCCCTGTACCCCCCTAAAGTCCCCCTGGAACCCCCTAAAGACCCCCTGTACCCCCTGTAGCCCCTGTAGCCCCTAAAGACCCCCTGGAACCCCCTAAAGACCCCCTGTACCCCCTGTACCCCCTGTAGCCCCTAAAGACCCCCTGGAACCCCCTAAAGACCCCCTGTACCCCCTGTACCCCCTAAAGACCCCCTGGACCCCCCTAAAGACCCCCTGGAACCCCCTAAAGACCCCCTGGACCCCCCTAAAGACCCCCTGTACCCCCCTAAAGAAGACTAAAACGGGTCTATGTTGGTCTCAGTGGGTTAAATATTTTGGCTTTTTTTACCTCAAAATTGACTTCAACAAGTAATTGATTATTATATTCCAGACGTCTGAATCGAAGCCCACCCACTTGCCAACTCTCCCGTTTTCCATTGCCCTCTCCCGGTTTCCTCCCGGTGTCACAACTCTCCCGTTTTTCTCCCAATTTATGACAAATGTTCACACCTTTGTTTTTTTTTTACCTTTGTGTTATCTCAACCTGTTTCTGGTGCTGTACGGCGTCGATAAGCTCTACTGTTTCCACCCGGATGACAACACAGCTACACCAACTGTTGTTTACTGGCAGAAGAGAGCTGAGGCCTGGACTACGAAGCGAGTTCAACATATCCAGGGTATCTTCTCGTTATCTGGCTTAACCAACCCTAACAAACGAGATCCCGCTAAACGGTCCTACGACGGTGGTTATCAACTCAGTAAGTCAACCCAGGGATTCTCTATCTGGCTGTGAGCGCGTTCACATGAACGGGGCGGTGTTTGCAACATTTGACCAATCACTAACATGGACAAGTCTACTGTCAGCAGACAGACAGACAAACAGGCAGAGCGGCACATATTACAAAGGAAGAGTAAACTATATTAGACAAATACGAAGAAGTTAAACACATAATCCAGACTAATAGTAACACAGTTGAAGCTGCCAAATGCAGGAAGGACAGCTGGCAAAAGAAAAAAACTCCTGATGTGTGAATGCGTAAATTAACAGACTTATTAATTTAATGGAACACTCAAAAGTCGGATAAAGTCGTCTAGCAATAAATAGCTATAAGAAATAGTGTGGACGGATGGGTTACACGTCATTATACCCATTATTACATAAGGGGCGTGTATGACTATTTAAACCTTCTTTCAGCTGGGTCTTCGTCTCCAGCGGTGTGAAACGGACTCAAGAGCAAGTAAAAAAATAAATATAAAAATATAATTCAAAGCAGTAAACACCCGCAGCATAAATCAATCTGTCCTTCCTGCATTTGTCAGTGTAAACTGTGTTGTTTTCAGCCTGGATTATGACTTAAACTTCTTCGTATTTGTGTAATATTACCATACGATCCGTGCACTGAGCTGTGATTGGTCAGTAGGCGGTGCTTTTATACGAGTTGATCTCTTATGTGGAACATAACCTGCTCCGGAGCAGGTTAGGTGTTCAGCATAAGTTACCATGGTGATCTACCCCGGTAAGAAGTGATCCACCTTCGTAGGACGGAAACCCAGGGTTAACCCTGAAGTTACCTCGCTGACCCCACATCCTGCTTCGTAGTACAGACCTCTGCTCGTGACACAACACGGTTTGAGCTGCGCTCACTGCACATCACAACGTAAAGCGCCTGAAGTTGAGCTTTGCTTGACGCAGCGAATAGTCGCTGTGGCGCAGCGCTAGCCGTTAGAAATAACGGGTTTCAGAGAGCAGTGGTGGCGTTGAAATTAGCACCTGCCAAATACAGGCTAATGCTGGCTGTGGCAGGTAAAAAACTAGATCACCTGCCGCCACGGCATGGAAATATTATATTGAAAATATTCAAGCCAAATAGCGTGATTGGACGGGCTTACAGTCCTGCGACAGCTACAGTTACCAGATTTCTTTTTGTCAGAATATTTGATTGATTGATTGCCGTTGGGGTGGAATGTGAATTTCATCAAACAAAACAAAAAATGTTTCTGAAGATTACCAAGTCTAGCTTTAAGGTAACATGATATATTCCATCTTTCTACTGTCTTAACACATCTAAAGCGTTCTACATAGATTTCAAAATTGGCAGGAAAAAATATTGAGTTCCCGGTGTTACAACCCCGAGGTCGTATGAACATTTATTCCTGTATTTTGTGTTTGTGATGTAATGTGCTCTGTGCTGGATCCTTTTGTTCTCTCTCTCTCTCTCTCTCTCTCTATGTGTGTGTGTTTGTGTGTGTGTGTGATGATCTGCAGGTAATCTTGGCTGGGTGGCTGATTGGGTGTAGGTGTGCAGGTTGATCCAGGGAGCTGATTGGTTCCAGCCTCAAGATACCACTTCGAAAGGCCGGGTTTCCCCCATCCCAGCGGGCTCTCTTTTCTCCACTGTCCACAGAGACGGCCAGCAAGCAAAACCTACGAAATGTGTTAAATCTGTAAATAGATACAGCCCAGGTTCGGTAGGGGTAGGCAGCCTTTTGTTTAACCCTTTTTTCTCCTGTTTTTCAGTAGGAGTTAGGTTAGTACTTGTCTTTTGTTTCCTTTACTTTAAGTAGGTAAGTTTAGGTTGTTGAGTTGTGTTTTGTTTGTTATTTTGCTATAGCCTTCCCTGAAGATGAGTAAATAAACTTTTAAAGGGCTGCAAATTCCTCATTGCTGGTTGTCTTTGGGAGCTGGGGAGAGGGGAGCCTCATTATTCATGTTGCGCCAGGGTTTCCCCTAGGCCGGGTCGTAACACCGGTAAAAATTTCAGTGACCTGCCACAGTGGAAGGAGAGGAAACAACTTAATTTCAGACCCTGGTACTAAGAGAGAGAAATACTGAATGAATGAACGAATAAAAACTGATGAATATTAGTTCACGCAAGAGGGGCAAATTATTCTCTGTTCTTTCCTGAGAATTAAAAGTAAAATTTAAAGTCCGTGTAAAGCAAACATAATTATACATTCTGGGTTTGTCACACCACAGAAAAATGTGTTACTAACCACCCAGACAAATTTGAATGATTAAAAAAAATCACCAAGTATATAAAATGAGCTTTCAAAATCATGTAAAAATCATCAGTATTCTCTGCTCTGAGACGCTGGGGGGGCGTGTCGCTGAAGGAGCTGAAACCTCGCCCACAAGAGGGGAAGGTGTGTTGCCTCAGTAGCGGCGAGCGAAGAGGGAAGAGGGGGCTGTGACTGGACAGGAGATGGCAGAGGGAAGTGACGGATCAGGAAGCGAGTTAGGGGAGATGGAATTAGGTGGAGTTAGGAGTTATGGTGGAGAATGGGATATTGCTCGGAAAAAGAAACGTAAAAAGAATCAAAATAATAAATCGGATGATAGTGATTATGTCGACAGAGAAGCCGTAACAGAGAGGAGGAGAGATGATTACAAGGTAATCGTTAAACTTGAGCAAGACGGGGCTTCTTTTGGTGAATGGAATCCAATACAGCTTACTAGATCCATGTGTAAGGAAATCGGAGAGATAAAGAGTGCTAGAGTGTTGAGAAATGGATCACTGCTGATTATGTGTAAGGACGGAGGACAACAAGGGAGAGCAATAAGAATGAACAAAATAAATGGCAGGAAAGTGCAATGTTCCCTAGCTGGTGACAAAAAACTAGTCAGGGGAGTCGTCATGGGGATCCCAGTAGGTGTACCAGTTGACGATGTTAAAGTAAACGTAACTAATGCAAAAGTAAGTGAAGTAAAACGTATGAAAACAAACAGAAATGGGATTAAAAGAAAACATCTACATTGGATATATGTGTTATGATGTCAGGATGTATATTCCCCCACCTTTAAGATGTTTCAAGTGTCATAGATTTGGACATGTGGCGGCTGTGTGTAAAGGAAACCAAAGGTGTGGAAGGTGTGGTGGAGAACATGAGTATGGCAAATGTGAAAAGGGAGCAAAGCTGAAATGCTGCAATTGCGGCGGAGAACATAGCTCAGCGTACGATGGATGTGAGGTCAGTAAAAGAGCGGCAGAGGTGCAGCGAGTCAAGGTTTCTCAGGGTATCAGCTATGCAGACGCAGCAAAGAAGGTTTCAGGAGGCATAAAGGTGATAAGGCAAAATAATACTGTGAATGAAGATGTTGGAAAATGTGAAGGATGTGATAAGTTGAAGGAGGAAACTGCTAGTGAGAAAGAACGATTTTGTGCCCTTTATGGCGGAGATAATCAACTGCTCGGCACAGTCGAAAAGCCGCAACGAAAGGATAAAAATAATTGTCAGATCAGATGAGAAGTACCTTGAAGTGAATGGGTTACAATGGAAAACAGTTAGAGACACATTCTTAATAAAGATACATCATCCTCTCAAACATGGGCTGGATCCTCTTAATGGTGTTAATTCTACTTCAGTGGAATGAGAGAAGCTTAATCGCAAACGGACAAGAGTTTAAGAAGTATATTGATAATTTACGTGAGAAACCTAAAGTAATCTGTATACAAGAGACATGGTTAAAACCACAGTTGGATTTTGTTGTAAAGGGATATTCTGTAGTTAGAAGAGATAGGGAATCTGGCAAAGGAGGAGGAGTTGCAACATTTATACAGAATGAAATGAGTTATAAGATAATGCATGTAAACACTGATCATGAATCAATTGTGGTTAAGGTGTGGACTCACAGAGGTGATATAGATATAATTAACTTTTATAATCCATGTCGGAAATTATGTCAAGGTATATTAAAGGATGTTGGGGGATCATTACAAGACAATGTAATATGGTGTGGGGATTTTAATTCACATAATTCACTGTGGGGGAGCAATAGCACAGATGCAAATGGTGTAGTTGTAGAATAATTTATAGATGATCACTGCTTGGTGTGTATTAATAGTGGGGAAGGACCATGATATAATAGCACATAAAACACAGAAGCAGCACTTGACCGAACATTTGTAAATAGTACCTTAGCAGGTGTAAGCACACGGGATGTGTTAAAGCGTAATACATGGGCAGCGATCATTACCCCGTAGTGACTAAAGTTGGTGTTAAGATTTATTATGATAAGGGAAAGAAAATTCCTAGATGGAAGTTGGAAAATGCTAACTGGGATGCTTACCAAGAGATAAGTGCAACGAGTTGTGGGAAAATTCAAGAGGATTATCAAATGGAGGTAAACATATTCAATGATGAACTAGTTAATGAAATAATTCAGTCTGCTGAGGAAACAATCCCTAAGAGTACAGGAACTAAACGTACCAAGAATGTACCCTGGTGGAATAGCGACTGTAGCAAAGCCATAAAAGCCAGAAATAAAGCATTTAAACACAGGATGCTTTGATCCAGTATACAAGGGCACAGGCAATAGTAAGGAAAACAATAAGAACCCAAAAACGTACATTTTGGAGGCAATATTGCAGCAGTATTGGAAGAGAAGCTGTCAGATGTCTGGGGCATGATCAGGAGAATGGGTGGGATCAGAAGAAGTTATAAGTTACCAGTGATGAACAGTGGGGACAAAATGTTCAGGTGTGTTTGAACTGAGAAGAGCAATTATTAGTGCTCGTCAGACCACACCTGGGAAAGATGGTGTATGCTATAAAATGTTAGATAACACTCTGGCTATTGTATAACAGAGTCTGGGAAACTGGCCAACTTCCTTCAGTGTGGAAACAAGCCTATTCTAAAACTAGGGAAAGACCCCTCAGATCCATGTAGTTACAGACCTATAGCCCTAACTTCTCATCTATGCAAAATTATGGAACGAATGGTCACAGAGAGATTAACGTATTTCCTGGAAAGTAAAGCTCTTTTATC
Source organism: Sebastolobus alascanus (assembly GCA_916701645.2). Lineage (NCBI taxonomy): Eukaryota > Metazoa > Chordata > Actinopteri > Perciformes > Sebastidae > Sebastolobus > Sebastolobus alascanus. The sequence continues at coordinate 11,249 of CAKAOJ020000949.1, read as the reverse complement.
TCCACATCAAAGTGGGTTCAGTAGAGGACGCAATACAATGGACTTTGTCTTATGCTTAGAGTCAGACATCAGGAAAGCACAGACCAACAAGGAAGTAGTAATAGCTGTCTTCTTTGATGTGGTAAAGGCTTATGATATGCTCTGGAAAGAAGGGTTACTCATTAAGTTGAACTCATTGGGAATTGGTGGTAGAGTATATAATTGGGTGAAGGACTTTTTATTCGATAGGAAAATACAGGTAAGAGTAGATGCAGAATATTCAAATATATATACAGTGGATAATGGAACTCCACAAGGTAGTGTCTGTAGTCCGTTATTATTCAATATAATGATCAATGATATATTTTCTCAGGTTGAGCAAAACATAGGAAAGTCTATGTATGACGGAGCTCTTTGGATAAGAGGCCGCAATGTATCATTTGTCAATAAGAAAATGCAAGCTGAAATAGCTGAGGTGGAGAAATGGGCAAATAAATGGGGATTCAAGTTATCAGTAGCAAAAACACAAGTTATTTGTTTCTCAAGACGGCGTAAAATCGCACCCATTTCCCTAAAACTGTATGATCAACCTCTGGAGCAAGTCAAAGATGTTAGATTTCCTGGGATTTGATTTGATGAAAAGCTCACATGGAACATTCATTTAGATAAAATCAAGAGCAAATGTAAAAAAGTCATCAATATACTTCGTTGTTTGACAGGACAGGAATGGGGAGCAAGTAGAGCATCTTTACAAAATATATACTGGGCACTCATGAGATCTGTCCTTGACTATGGATGTGTAGCTTACATGTCAGCAGCAGAATCAAACCTCAGGAAATTAGATGTACTACAAGCTCAGGCTTTGAGAATCATTAGTGGGTCATTCAGAACATCTCCGGTATCAGCAATGCAAGTGGAAATGGGAGAAATGCCCCTTAGGATCAGAAGAGTAAAATGAATGCTGGCATACTGGGTTAATCTCCAGGGGCATTATGAAACTCACCCTACCAAAAGGCTTTTGACAGACTGCTGGGAACATAATGAAACAAATTTCATAAGTTTTGGGTGGGTAGGTGATGCAAAGGCAGAAAACATAGGGTTATGTCAATTCCAGTACTGCTCTACAGTTTCAGTTTCCTCCATTCCTACCTGGTTATTCCCGTTACCAAATGTAGACCTCAATATACAGCAGGAATTGAAGGAGAAGTCAAAGCAAATTCCAGCATGGCGCATAGTCCAGAACTATTTTGATCAGCGCTTCTCAGACTTCGTGTTCTTATTTACAGACGGCTCCAAAGATCCTGAGACAGGTTGTGCAGGTGCAGCAGTTTAAATCACGGTGAGTGAGACCTGCATCAGGAAAAGAGTATCAGATCATGTGTCAGTATATACCACAGAATTATTGGCAATATTATTGGCCCTGCAGTGGATAGAGGAGAGGGAAATAAACAACACCGTTATTGCATCTGACAGTTTTTCAGCACTCACAAGCATAGGATCTGGTAAATCATTAGTCAGAACAGATATCATCAATGACATATTCTTCATAATTATATAGGATGGAAATGAAAGGCACAGTTACACGATTCCTATGGGTTCCTGCTCATGTTGGTGTGGAGGGAAATGAACAGGTAGATATTCTGGCTAAACAAACACTCAGAATTAAGAACATAGATTTACAAGTCCCATTAAGTAAAGCTGAGGCTAAATGATTCATCAGGACATATGCACAAACAGTATGGCAGGAGTACTGGGATGATCATGAAACTGGAAGGCATCTGTACAATATACAAAAACATGTTGGGGCAGGGAGAAAGGTGGGCTGGAAAAGAAGGGAAGAAAATGTCATCACTCGACTGAGAATAGGACATACAGGTCTTAACTACACATTATGTAGAATAGGAAAGCACCCAACTGGGAAATGAACACACTGTAACCAACCACAAACTGTTGAACATGTACTGATACACTGTAGGAATTACACTATCCAGAGGAATCACTTTTTACAGTCACTAAGGAAGGCAAAACACCAGGACTTTTCTTTGTCAGGTCTCTTGGGGAATACAGCAGCTAACATATATTGTGAAATTATTAAGTTTTTTAAGAGAAACAGATTTAGTTAAACAAATTTAGTTTTCCTCATTAAATCTTTTTTTTTTTTAATTTATATTGTTTCTGCACAATCTCCTGTTCCACACTGCAGTCCAGATGGTGGTGGTAATACACCTCTAAGATGCAGCATCGCCCTGTCGGGGATTCTTTCACAACAATGACCGGCTCGCTGTACATTATCCCTTACATAATACATCATTTATTATTATATACTGCTGGTAGTTTAATCTATAATAATACATCATTTATTATTATATACTGCTGGTAGTCTAATCTATAATAATACATCTTCATTTATTATTATATACTGCTGGTAGTTTAATCTATAATAATACATCATTTATTATTATATACTGCTGGTAGTTTAATCTATAATAATACATCATCATTTATTATTATATACTGCTGGTAGTCTAATCTATAATAATACATCGTCATTTATTATTATATACTGCTGGTAGTTTAATCTATAATAATACACCATCATTTATTATTATATACTGCTAGCAGTTTAATCTATAATAATACTTCATCATTTATTAGTTGATTAGATTTTGTTTCAATAAAATAAATCTGTAAAGTAACTAAAACTGTAAAGTAACTAAAGCTGTCAGATAAATGTAGGGGAGTAAAAAGTAGAATATTAGTGGAGGAGAAGTAGAAAGTGGTATATATAAGTATGTACAAGTATGTCAAAATTGTACTTGAGTAAATGTACTTAGTTACATCCCACCACTGATAATATAACATAATAGTAAGTCAACATTAAGTTGGGTCAGATTTGATCAGGTCTGGTTCTGCTTGTTGATTCTTCTTATTATTGGAGAGAGAAAATAAAAGTGTTCTGTAAGCAGAAAGAAACCACCTTTATTTCCAGCAGATTCAGGCCGCCATTATAAGTCACTGATGATAAATGATGTGTTGGATGAATGAATGAAAAGAAGTGGTTTCCTGCTGATATAAATGTAGTTTGGATGTGTTGTTGAATTGATCCTCCATAGTTTCACATTTATAACGTTTAGCCTTCATGAAGCCCGCAGAGCCGCTCTGTCTGCGCAGGCGCACTGAAGAAAGGAGGTGAGGAAGAAAGGAGGTGAGGAGGAAAGGAGGTGAGGGAGAAAGGAGGTGAGGAAGAAAGGAGGTGAAGAGGAAAGGAGGTTAGGAAGAAAGGAGGTGAGGAAGAAAGGAGGTGAGGAAGAAAGGAGGTGAGGAGGAATGGAGGTGAGGGAGAAAGGAGGTGAGGAAGAAAGGAGGTGAGGGAGAAAGGAGGTGAGGAAGAAAGGAGGTGAGGTGGAAAGGAGGTGAGGGAGAAAGGAGGTGAGGAGGAAAGGAGGTGAGGAAGATGGCGTTTTATTACAGTAAAGTTTAGTAAAGTTTGACAAAGTGAACAAACTCAGGATGGTTTATGACGAGCTAGCTGGCTAGCAGGCTGAAATACTGCTAACCGTTAGCTGGCTAACTTTAGCGTCCAGTTAGCTAACGTCTTTTCAGTGAACTTGCTGACTTTTAGGCTCATTAAGAGAGTAAATAGTTTTGTATATCAAACGTCATTATAACTGTTAGCTAGCAAACTAACCTTAGCAAGCTATCTTCATTCAGTTAGCTGTTAGTTAGTTAAAGTGGTCTTTAGCTAACTACACATATTCATCTGATTAGCTTTAGCTGGCTAGTTGGGCTGAACTTTTAAAAAATATATATCAAGCTTACTAATATTGTGATTTAAATAGATTATTTTCTACAAATCAATCTCCTGTTTTTCTTCTGATTTGATGATCTAACGTTACACAGTTACAGTGTTAGAAAGTACATTTACTCAAGTACTTCACAGATTTTAAGTACTTGAGTATTTTCCTTTCATGCCACTTTATACTTCTTCTCCAGTACATTTCAGAGGGAAAACTTGTACTTTTTACTCCATTTATCTGCATTTACGCTTTACATTTATCTGACAGCTTTAGTAACTAGTAACTTTACATACATATGAAAATTTACAGCTGAAACGATTAGTCAATTAATTTATTAATTGACTGACTGAAATTAATTGGCAACTATTTTTGATTGTTGAAGTCATTTTTTAAGCAAAATCATTTCATGTTTCCAGCTTCACAAATCTGACGATTTGCTGCTTTTCCTTGTTGATCATTTTATTTTATATAAATCTATCTAATTATATAATATGTCATAGTATAACAGTCACAGGGTACATTTTCTTCCTTTTAATACTTAAAGTATAAAGTACATTTTGCAAGACTTTTACATAAGTAACATTTTCAATGCAAGGCTTTTACTTGTAGTATTAGTACTTTTACTGCAACACTGCAAATGTCAGGTTGTCCTGTATAATGTTAATAATGAATATCATTTTTTCTTCAGCTGATAATCATAATTCAGACTGATACTTGGAGCAGTTCTGTTTTCACTCTCTGATCAGCATCACTGTGTTCATGTTGTTGAGTCTAATTGTCTGATAAATGTTAGTTGTGACACCGACAGTACAGGTACTTATGGTTGAAACCTTGTCTACGTACGTATAACACATTTAAAAATCCAGGTTCTTGTACTAATTGAGAAAGGAAGATATGTCATTTCTGGCTACTACGTTTAGATCATGAAAAAGACTTGCAACTCAGAATTTTTTTTTATTGTGCAACAGAAAGAATATTTTTTCTTCCAGATGTTCAGAAGAATCTTACTCATATAATTCTGAAAAAAAACAAACTATAAAAGCACATTAGTATTTAACAAAACTGATTTATTGACATGAATTAAACATAAACATGAGACAACATTGGACCAAAACTCATTTTAATTCAACCTGTTCAAGGCAAAAGAGATTCTTATAAACACACCGTGTTAAAAAGCTGATTTGTGTGAGCAACACACACAAACACTCATAGATAAACTCTGAGGTCAAAGTTTTCCTGTAAATGGAGAGGGGAGGAGCCACACTGATCATGCGTTGTAAGAACATGAGAACAGGGAGGAAACCCTGAAAGTTAAAGCGTTCAGTCAGTCAGCTCAGAGTCCATTTAGAGTAAACGGCACACAGGATTGACATCTGAAGACTGGAGCAGGGTGAGTGTTAATCCAACATTTTATTACTTTACTGTTAAAGTCTCTGAGTCAGTTTTGTCCCTGTGGACTGTAGAGGAGAGAAATGTTAGAATGAACTCAACAGTTTGATTCATCTGTGAACACAAAGTCGTGATTGGCTGAATAATACTCATTAAATCTGCTGTAACCCAAGAAAACAAGCAGAGATTTAAAGAGAACTGACCAGGTGGAGTGCTTGGTGGTTTTATTATACTGTATACTGTGTGTGTGTGTGTGTGTGTGTGCGTGCGTGCGTGCGTGCGTGTGTGTGTTACTTCCTGTTTACTCAGTCTTGCCTGTGATTCTTGAACAAACTTGTTTATTTTAAATGTTCTGAGCTCACCGTCAGTGTTCCTGTTTTTCCTCTCAGACTGACTTCAGATCAGAAGATGAGTGATTGTGTGGAGGAAGAGGAGGACAGAGCAGAGTCTCTAGTCTCTGGCTGTCTGTCTATGAAGAGTGACCGGTCTAAATGTCATCCTCCACGCTTCAGTAATGAACCTGGACCCTCACAGTCAAAGTAAGAGAGCTGCTACTAACTCATTTATAGGACTCATTTTTAGTTACCTATGACAATATCATGCTTTCTGTTGATTTTGTGTTTGTATATTCAAATTTCTACACTAATGTATTTGCCAACTAACATTTTACAGACTTCATCAAATAAACTCTTCCTCTTAGTATCTGTGACAGCTGTCAGTCACCTAGAAAAGATGTAATCTTTTAGTTTTTGTGTTTAGAGCTACCTTAATGACCTAAAACAGAGAAATTATCAAGGATTCATGTGATATGAATAACGTCATCTTGGTGTTTGCAGAGTTCAGTACAGACCGAGAGCAGAGTCTCCAGTACCCAGCTGTCTGTCTATGAAGAGTGACTGGTCCATAGATTCTCCTCCAGACTTCAGTGATGAACCTGGACCTTCAGACACAAAGTAAGAGACTGTTTTTACTGTAAGCTGACCTGATGGATGATGATGCATTGAGACTAAAAGATTTATATTCCTGATGCAGAACTATTAGTGCAGATACTGTTTCAACCTAAGATGGATCACACACAAACTACTGATGGTATTTCTGTAGCAAAACACCTGAAAACCTCCATTTCACAATTTATCATCAATTTAAATCATGTTTTCATTCAGATCCACTGCAACAGGAAATAAACGGGGACACATTTGGTCTGCGACTATTCAAAATAGTGGAATACTGGAAGAATGAGCTTCAAATGTGTAATTAAGTTTCTCATATTTGTCCTCAAAATATTTTATTTATTTGACTTCTCCTAGAATCAGCTATTATGACCTATTGGGGGTCATCTTGAATCAGTGCACATCATAATTGTGCAACATGTGGTGAAAAAGCATCTGTAGAAAATATTTGCTCATCTTGATTATATGTGTTGATGGTTTGAGTTTGTTCTTTCACTACATAATGTATGTAAAATGTGCTGAAGGAAACATCTGCTCAAAGGTCCACTTACTAATGATTCAGAGCTTTCAGTTGAAAGCTCAGAATCATTAGTAAGTGGACCTTTGAGCTTAGATTCTTTGCACCACATATTGTTTCTGAAGGTCAAGAACAAGCATCTCTGGTGTAAAACTATCTGCTGACATGAAATGGTCAAATGCATATTTATACCACTTCTGTTTTTTAGAATATTTGAATTCATGCCTTCATTTGATAGTTGACAGTAGAAAGTGGCAGAAAACATATTGACATTAAAAAAGGAACACCAAGGACACCAGTGTTACATGATGTGTGTCTTAGACTGCTGGTCTACATCAATATTTAGACCACTTCTAACCTCAGTTCAATCACCTCAGTGGTGATATGAATGGAGTTTAGAATTTCAACATTTGTAATATAAATAAACATGCTGTCACTTCTTTAATCTATTTAATGTGTTAACAATAAACACTTATAAATCAGAGAAACTGTGTCAGACCTCTCTGACTTCTTTAGTCTTCCAGTAGTTATAGTTTATACAGGTGCTGTCCACTGGAACGGAGAGATCCATTACAGGATGTCAGCACATGTTGTTACTGTCATCCTGCAGCTAGCGACCATGCTACCAACAGACACGGTATATTGGTAGCTATAACTAGTTAGACAGTAAAATAACGTTAGCTATAACTAATTCCATAAATACAGAACTAGACTTTAGTTGACCACGTATAGCACAGATGGAAATAATCCGAGTTACCTTACTGGTGTATTCATCACTGTGGAAACTACAAGCTAGCTGCGGCCAAAATCCTGTCATGTATCTCTCCGTTCCAGTGGACAGAACCTGCATAAACTATAACTACTGGAAGACTAAAGAAGTCAGAGAGGTCTGACTCAGTTTCTCTGTTTTATAAGTGTTTATTGTTAACACATAAAATACATTCAGAAATAACAGCATGTTTATTTATATTGTAAATGTTGAAATTCTCCACTCCATTCATATCACCACAGACAGGCAGTTACTGTTTACTGTGATGACGCTGCCACCTTGTGGTTTCCTGGAGCGTCCTCTCAATATGAACGTACATGAGCAAGTTGCAGTTCTTTTATGTAGTTATATAGTTTATATAGTTATTTAGCCTCCAAAATAATATTAATGTTTAGAAATGGCCGTTGTTCCTCTTTAATAAACAAACTTGAGGCAGATCATTAAATGTTTAATAAGACAGTCAGATAGGAAAATCAGCTAATTCTTGTTTATTAAAGCAGGAGAGTTACAATAAAGGAACATTTTCATTACAGACTGAATGCTGAATTCAGTACGAACACTTTAACTCTTCTCTGTGACCATCTGAGCTTCAGTGTCGGCCAAGTCTTGATATTTTTCACCAACAATCAACAAATGATTTTAGTAATAAAGTAATGTCTCCACAGAGAGAAGAAGAGGAGTCATGCTGCTGTGGAGGAGCTGATGTCAAGACCTGGACCTCAGAAAGCCAGTCAGACCAGCACTGTACAAAGTAAGACTGTAGATCTGTCTGCTGATGTCTTCATGTCTGGAAACAGGACTTTTTGTTTTAATACACTGACTATTGTTGTGATAACTGTTTAAGATCTTCTCCACCATACATATCTGCTCTGTATCACACGTCCTGTGTTCTCCTTTGTGAGAAAATCTGAACCCAAAAGGAATAATTATATATTTGTATGTTTTGTTTTTATGATAGCACTCCGTCTTTGCTTTAACCAATCAGAATGCTGTTTGTTCTCCATCTGCATAGATGAAGATGGAGAACTATTAAACTGTGTGTAAAGCAACAACATCACTGTTCTATCACAGACAGACAGTCACACTGACTAACAGACAGACAGCAGCCAGAGACACAACAAGAGCCACAGACTTTGAACAACAGCTCACATTATCTTTCCTGCTAAAGTCTCCTTCTCTAACTTACTAACACACGTCTGGTCCTGCAGAGCGACATGTTGAACAAGCGACCAAACAAACACCCACTGAGGAAAGGTGCACTGCTAACATCAGTTTTCAGGCTACAGTAGAATGCTAATTAGCTAGTCAGTTGCAGCACATTAAACATCTTAAAAAGTGTTATGATATAATATCTAATATCAACATTGGTTAGTTTAGATGTTTAACAGGGTCCTGTCACTTCACTTCCTCTGCTAACAAAACACCATCTGCACTCAGCTTGTAACTTTCAGATTTCAGCTCATTTGTTTACTTTGTCTTTTGCTGTTTTCTGTTCTGCGTTGTGCCAAGCCATGAATACATGCACTTCTACTGCAGGAAAAACTGAGCTGAGCTGTAGTCACATCAGAGGTTAATTTATTTACTGCTGAAAACTCAACATTTTCTTCTGCTTCACATAATAGTCCTCCACCAACGGGGGGGCTTTTATTTTGAAGCAGCTATAGGAAACGCAGTGTATTGGTCAACGAGATTCACTGTTGTTTGTTAGAGGTGCTATTCAGTAAATACAGGTCTACACAACAAGACAAGAACATATTCTGCATTATTTGATGAGTTTAAAATATTACAGGGAGGAAGGAACAGCCACAGTGAGCTGTTTAGATGAAGAGCTGCTGGTGAGCAGCTGAGGCTCCGCCTCCTCTGCTGTCAATCAAACATGTACACCAACACACAGGCTGTATTCGAAACCTCATAATATACTACTAGTTCAACCTCATACTATACTAGTAGTACAACCTCATACTATACCAGTAGTATGTACTGATTTGGCCAAAATGTAGTATGTAGTATGCGAACAAAAGCAAAATCTCCAGTATGCCAAAAGTACCCGGATGTCGTACTGATTCGGAAAAAATCTCCAGTATGCATCGGACCAGTCTATCTCACCTACTGTATCCCACAATGCAAAGCGCTGGACCGCTACAGGCTACGTTACAACAGCAGCAGCCAAAAACAGCTTGTTTTTTACATTTTTCGTAACTATTGCATCACTAAATTCACTTCTGAAAAATTTTGAGGTGAGAAATCAACTGTGTAGATTTAGAATATTGACAGTTTTACGATGTTAGATGTTGAATCAAACATTTGCTCCACCGTTGTCGGAGTTTAGAAGCTCCACAAACTGCCGGCACAGCTAGCTAGCTCCTGCCGGGATCGCCACCTCTCCAGCCGGGCATTCACTCACAGAGACCGCTATGAGCTGGAGCTCTCTCAAGAGACCGGTCTGTAGACCAGGGGCTTTTATTTCCTGGTTTACGGATAGTTTGTTTAAATATCACAACACAAATGTCCATTATAAATGAACAGTTGTTTATCTGCCTTTTTGGAGTTGAAAAGCTCCACAATCCCCCGCGGGGATAGCTCGCTGGAGAGCCGGCCACAGAGCAGCAGAGTGGCGAGGGAAAGAGAGAAATACCTGCTGAGACAACACGACCCTTTTTAACGTTACTCTAATATCTGGAGGGAGGTCAGTCCACTCGTTTGTTTCTGTAACTGAAAAAGCAGTTTGAGTAACGTAAATTTTGTGGATCAATGTTTTATATCCGCCGTCTCCCCTCGTTGATGATCCTGTTTGTCTGACTTCACTATGAGCTGTTAGAATAAATAGTTTAAACCTGCAGAATCTTATAAAGTAAACTAACAGAACATAAACAACTAAATCAAAGTTGTATTTTTCGATAATATTGTAATAGTGGTACGAGTTTGTGCTCGTTGTCCAGTGTTTTAAGAGCTGAGTTTAAAAGCTAAAGCCTCATCTGGCATACTGCAAATACATCACTTTAACTGTTTCATACTACATACTACTGAGGAACGCAGTATGCAGTATACAGTATATAGTACATACTGCATACTGCGTTCGTCAGTAGTATGTAGTAGGCGGTTTCGAATACAGCCACAGTCAGAGGCTGAGAGAAAAATGAGCATTTCTGATGCTTCTCTTTAAAAATATAAACTATTAACAATTAATGTAAAAATCACGTTGATGTTAGTTTTGACTTCAAGAAGGGATGATGACTTTATAACCTTTACTTCTTTACAGGTTGTTATATTGATCACTTCAATATTGGCAATTAAAATAATAAGTTTCTGTGTTTTGTCTCAAACTTGTCTCTCTCTTTCAGCAGATAGGGTTCTGCAGGAGGTTGTAGATGAATATAAGATCAGTCTGAGGAGGAGATGTGAATGTGTGACAGAAGGAAGTGATGAAACAGGAAGTGGAACCCTCCTCAACAGGATCTACACTGAGCTCTACATCACAGAGGGAAAGAGTGAAGAGGTTAATACCCAACATGAGGTGAGGCAGCTTGAGACAGCTTCCAAGAAGAAGACCCTCCATGACGCTCCAATCAAGTGCCACGACATCTTTAAAGCCTTACCTGACCAACAGGGACACATCAGAGTCGTTCTGACGAACGGCGTCGCTGGCGTTGGAAAAACCTTCTCAGTGCAGAAGTTCACTCTGGACTGGGCAGAGGGCTTGGAAAACCAAGATGTCAGTCTGGTGATTCTGCTTTCGTTCAGGGAGCTGAACTTGATCAGAGATGAGCAGTACAGTCTTCTCATGCTGCTCCATGTTTTCCATCCAACATTACAGAAGGTCACAGCAGAGAAGCTCGCTTTTAAACTGT
>CAKAOJ020000948.1:0-18034 GCA_916701645.2 Sebastolobus alascanus | reverse complement strand
AACAATATGATAAGCTGCCAGCGCTCACTCTGTAACCTGCTAACAAACAAACCCTGTCATGTTGCTGCACCGGTGGATTGATCTACTGCGTAGGTGTCTAAAGGACGGCGCTGGAGACGTGGCTTTTGTGAAGCATCTCACTGTACCTGGTCCGTATCACACCATCATCTGCTCTAATATATTATGTTATATTATGTGTACTTAATAACATTAATTACGGCCCTGCTCCATTTATGGCTGCTGTGAAAAGGGCCTACTATGGACTCATAGTAATGTCAGCCAAGTGAGCTGGTCAATGATTTCAAATCTGTATTATGAGACTATAAAATACAGTCTTATTTATTTCAGTTAAATGCAAAAAACAAAAATGTCCTAGCTTTTATATTAAAATGTTATTAGATTATACATAACTATATTACATATTATATTTCTCAATAACAGGCTTTATCACTGAATATTATGGACAGCAATGACATAATTGGGAAAGCAGAAAGAGAATAGACCCATTTTCATTATAAAAACGGATATATAATCATTACAATCCAAATATCTGCTGTAGGTGGATCAATCTGTAACTATTTGTGTAATTGTTTTTTTGTTGTTTTACCACAGCAGTCCTTTCTAGCTTCCTAATGTTTTGTCCAATGTAAGTTTGCTGTGTTTAAGCCCTTATCACGCATATTAGGCTCAAAATCACAGCTGCAGATTGTCACTCTTGGTTATATATCACCATGATATTTGTGGCAATGTGTTTAGTTTAGTTTATTTAACGATCCCCATTAGAAGCACATGGATGTGCCTCTAGTCTTCCTGGGGTCCTGAACATAAAAATAAAATACAGACATACAATAACAGTACAGACGGAAAAAGCAGACAATCTATAAAAGTATGAACAACTAAGCTAAACACAGACGATACGTAAAAGTACAAACAACTTTAGCTAACCAGATACACAGGTAAGAGAAATTGAGGACGAAGTAGTACCAGCACATAGCAGTGCAATTAAACATGAAAACAGAAAAAGAGGATTTTGAAAAAAATGACATGAAAGCAAAATCCCCCTTTGCTAAAACCATAGACTTTGGTTGGGAGAAGATGGGTGAGAGGTTTATTTAGAACTGGAAGATTGTAAGAGGAAAAACTGAAATCATTGTTGTGGCACACTTTCAGTGTCTGAAAGGGCCGACTACGAGCTGCTGTGCAAGGATAACACCAGAGCGCCTATCGGAAACTATAAAAGCTGCTTCCTGGCCAAAGCAGCAGCTCATGCTGTCGTCACCCGGAAGGAGCCACAGATGGATGAATTAATCTGGACGACCCTCAATTCAGTACAGGTACCACACGAAATATAGCTACTCTACAAGTACACAAAATGATTAATTTAAACGCGTAACGTGTTATTCCAGTGCTTACATAATGAGCGAGCTTACTTTTTGGTCTTTTCAGGACTTTAACCTCTTCTCCTCTGAAGCCTATGCACCAACCAGAAACCTGATGTTCAAGGACTCGACAGTGAAGCTGGTGCGGCTGCCCGCAAACACAGATTCCTTCCTGTATTTGGGTGCCGAATACACGAGCACTGTCCGTTCCCTTAAGAAAGGTACCGTAAACGTGGGCAGATAAAACTCATTTATTAGACGGCAGACACCGGCTTATGGTTGTACTTCACTTTCCAGAGCCGACAGGCACTGCGTCCACCGCCATCAAATGGTGCGCTGTGGGCAGCAGCGAGACGCTCAAGTGTGACACGTGGAGCATCAACAGTATGGTTGACCACAAAACCGCCATCGAATGCGTGAACGCCCCAACAGCTGAAGAGTGCATGAAAAAGATTATGGTAATAAAACAGTCTTGGATGGAAATATGGGAATCCGTGACGAGCTTGAGATTTGTCTTTTGTTCAATATTGCGGCGTTTGTGTCTCAATTGTCCCGCAGCGTGAAGAGGCTGACGCGATGGCAGTGGATGGAGGACAGGTGTTCACAGCGGGGAAGTGCGGTCTGGTTCCTGCTGTGGTGGAGCAGTATGATGAAGGTATGAGGCTTAGAGAGCACACAAACCATCCCATACAATCATGCAGTTTGAGTTCATCTTTTCTGTAGGAGTAATATTTGAATCTCTGTCTCTCTCCACAGCGCTCTGCAGCACTGCTGGAGGTAATATACACACAATTAAATGTTCAAAATATTGATATTTAAAAACAAAAGAACATATATTTACTTAGTAATTAGGTTAGAACATTGTGTGATTTAGCTGTAATGCAGCCTTGAGGACCATCAAAAGAAAACATTTCATCTCTGTCACTATATTACAATAGCAAAAATCCCAGACAGTTATCTACTCGATAACACCGTGTGTTCATTTCCCATTAATTCCTCGGGAAGTTTCCTGGAAAGAGCTACGTCATTTGGTGTTTATTATGCGAAAAATGGGAATTTTCTTTAAAGGGAAGCTCTATTTGAATTAAGTTAAATATTCATTTAATTAATTATTGAAAACCTTTATTCTACATATATTCTGAGTTGTATGCTACACTGTAGTAAAAACTTCACATTTTGGCATGATCAGCTGACCTGCTGTGCACCTACAGTTAAATGGAATTGATTAGAGCTGCAAAAATTAATCGACTAGCTGTCAACTGTTAAATTAATCGGCAATTATTTTGACTATCGGTTTGAGTAATTTTTTAATCGAGAAAATAATTGACAGATTAATTGACCGTGAAAATAATTGTTAGTTGCAGACCTGGAATTGATTAATATGGAAGTGTACACTGTGTGGCATAATATTTCTTCCCGGGACACTTCATGGAAATTATTGTTAAATCACAGAGTGGTGAATATACTGTGTGTGTCTCACAGCTTTAGGATGAACTTTTAAATGAACTATTATAATAATTATCTTTGAGACAGTTTTCCTATTCTTCTCCTCTTACTACGCTGTTGCCGTGGTGACGAAGAGTTCAGGGTTGACCTGGGAGACCTTGAGGAGCAAGAGGTCATGCCACACCGGCATCGGCAGAACTGCTGGCTGGAACATCCCCATAGGTCGAATCCACAAAGAGACCCGAGACTGTGACTTCAGTAAGTGACTGAGAGCTTCTTCTCCGAAACATCCTGTTCATGTGCTACTCATTTGAAATCGCAAATATGTTCAGAAAGAAACGTAATGCCGCCCAGATTATGTTTTCTCTCAAATTTATGAGGAAATATGTTCAAATGTTCACATATGCAATTAGAATTTCCACTTGTAGAAACTAAAACATCTTTTTTTTTTTTTTTTTTTTTTTTTAAATGGTTAACGTATGTTTAGGCAAATCTCAAAGCACTTGGTTGAGTTTAAAGACCATGGTTTTGGTTAAATATTTAACCAAAACACAATTTTCCTTAACCTCAGCAAAAAATGTGACAAAATTCTGTGCTTTGTATAAAACTCAACATCCACCCCGACCGTTTCCTGGACTGGAAATAAACGTTGTCGGAGAACATAATCCAGGCAGCGATCATGTTTCCTCCAAAATGTATGTGGCAAAACTATTCAGTGTAACAGGACGGAGGACGGGGAAAACAGTGGAAGTACTGCAATCAAAGACAGTCAGAAGGGTTTTTATTTACCCAAATTCAAAGTCTCACAAACGCAACAGAAAATCGAGCTCCTTCAGGAGCCCGAAGCCAGAACTGGCAAACCAAAAACTCTCTTAGCCGGCCGCTAGCCGACTTCCTGGTTCAACATATAACAAAGGTTCAGCCTGGAGATCTAGGGGAGAACAGGCCGAGAGCTCCTCACTCACAGCATGTGCCTCACCAAATGAACTCTGCTGACTGTCTTCTGACTTCATTCTCCTAACATGCTAACTTACATGCTATTTAGTAGGCTAAAACAGTGAGATTTTTTTTTTAGTATGTCCGAAACCTTAGTATGAAACCAGCAGTACGTGAATTGCATACTATTTCTGGTGAAATATTAAGTGTAAGATTTCACTTTGCTAGGTGTAAGAGAGTTTTTAAATTGGTTCAGACACAAATCATCGTTTTGGTCACATGAAGTTGGCACGGGTTACCATGGTTACGCATCTCCAACCGGCAAGGAGGCTCTCGGGAAGCGACGACGTAAATTACCGCTCGGTGAGACAGAAAAGATACATACTACTGTTTATACACACAAAAGTATGTTTGAGGATAGTACACGTATTGAGTATGTAGTGCATAGTATGCGACGCAGCTGTTGCTTTGTCCACAGCTCCGAGTGTAACGCCAACACACCGTGTCTCCGTCCTCTCCTCAGCCAAGTTCTTATAGCGGCCGGATCCAACTCCAGCTCTCCCTTCTGTACTCAGTGTGTCGGCAGTAAAACAGCTGTGGGAGATGAGTTCAAGTGCAAAGCCGGTGCTGAGGAGCAGTACTACGGCTACGCTGGAGCCTTTAGGTCGGACGCAGCAGTGTCTGCTCACAATTATACCAGCAGGTACTTTCAGAGAATAGTTTGACATGTTGAGTGGTATCAATGTTCTCATCTAACAAAGCAACAAACTGCTCCGGTGGGAAAACTCCTCTTCATATTGCTCGAGTTCTGTTCTGCATCTCATTACAGATGCCTGGTCGAGGCTGCCGGCGATGTTGCTTTCATCAAACACACGATCGTTCCAGAGAACAGCGATGGTGAGAGACCGACACCGACCCGTCTTCATCTCAACTACCAGTAGGTTGTTTTGTATAAAACTGCAACATTCTTCTCCCTCTTCTTCTTCAAAGGCGAGGGTCGGACAGCGTGGGCTCGTGGTGTGAACTCTGCTGACTACCAGCTGATCTGCCCGGGGAAGACTCCAGTGCCGGTCACTGATTACGCCTCTTGTCACCGCTGTCGTGCCCGCCCACGCTGTCGTGACTCGTCCGGAGAGCCGCGACGCCGTCGTTTCCGCTCTCCTGGACCAGCAGGTCAGTGATGTTTGGGTTTTTTTAGGTCGTGGTGAGGCGTAAAATTAAAAAAGGGCAAATTTAGGGGGGATTTTTTTGACTATGGCTTACCCACAACTGCATGTGATTATCATAAAGTGGGCATGTCTGTAAAGGGGAGACTCGTGGGTACCCAGAGAACCCATTTACATTCACATATCTGGAGGTCAGAGGTCAAGGGACCCCTTTGAAAATGGCAATGACAGTTTTTCCTCGCCAAAATTTAGTGTAACGTTGGAGCGTTATTTTGGCCGACTTCGCAACAAGCTAGTATGACATAGTTGGATTCCTTAGGTTTTCCTTAGGATATCGGTATATTCACTCAAGCTTTAAAACCCAGCCTGCTACAACCTAAAAATCACAAGTTGCGTTAAAGAAATTAGTGACGTTAAAATCTCATTAACTTTAACAGCCCTAGTATTTTCCTCACTTTCAACAGTATTTTGACCCTAAACTCCTGTTGATTCCTGGCCTTGGTGTGGATGCCTACATAACACAACTATACCAAATCTTAAAAAGGAATAAGTCTGTTTAAAACCTTCATTTTATTCTCATTTACAGACCAAGTTTGGTACTGGTGTCACTGATGCTCCATTCAGGATGTTCCAGTCCGATTCAGGAAAGAACCTCCTCTTCGAGGACTCCACGAAGTGTCTTCAGGCGGTTCCAGCTGGAAAGAGCTATGATGGGTTTTTGGGAACAGAGTACATGACTGCCATGAATTCACTCAGAGAGTGCGGTGAAACCACTCCAGGTTTGTACAGGATAGGACAGTAATTTAACAGATTAACTTTAGCATAAATACAAATGTCTGCTCTGCATTCCCAAGTAATTTATTTTCTCTGTTCCAAACAGATCTGGAGAAATCTTGCACTTTCCATTCCTGCCAGCAAAAAAGCTAGCAGCAACCACGGAGCATGTGGTGGCTCATTCAGCCTCAGTGATTCAGCACCTTACCCACACTTCACACACTCAACCCCAACATTGCATTGTGTATTTTCTTACTGATCTTGTTGTAGACCTGAATTTAGAAGTACAACCCAACAAACAGATGCATTGCACTACCGCGACATACACATCTACTATCCTGTGACCAATCATGTCCACATGTCGCTGTTTTCATGCTGTGGAAACATAATGTTACATTACCTGTGTTATTGGATCAACTATGTTTTGTTAACACGTGCCTGACTTTTCTCAAATAAAGCCTTTTTAATGCTCTTTTGTGGTGACAGTATGGTTTTTCTTTTTTTTAATAGTGTAATGTTTAGGCAAAGTACACAGTAGTATTGTAATTGAAAGAGTAAAAGGGACAATATTATTCCTATAAATTTGCTTCCAATGCCAGAAACGCTGTGGCTAATTTTGAAGTGTTGTAAAAACACTCTGGTATGGAGGACCACAACTTAATCAATTAAATGCTTTATTACTATTTAATAACTAATTGTACAATAAAAATAGGCATTAATAAAAAAATTCACAAATTGATTTATTAATCTATGAATAAATGGACTAAATTATAAAGTAATTCATTATTTGACATTTTTAATGGGCAAAAAGAATTTACAAATGAAATATTAATCCAATAAATGGTTCAAATTAAAAAGGGATTTATATAAACAGTCAATAAGTACATCATTCAAAAATACATTAATGAATTCATAAATAATAAAATTTAAAAATTCTAATTTGAAAATGCAGTTTAAAAAGAACAAATTTATCAATGGATATTTTCATTGTACAATTAGTTAATAATCAATTAAATGCTTTATTACTATTTACGTGACTCTTGTGGTCCTCCATACTCCTGAAGCCTGTTTCACCAAACCAAGATAAGGGATTAAGCCGGGGTTTTCCGGTTATCCTGGCTCAGTTTAGCCTTGACTCGGTTTCACGAAAGCAGTGGCATATAAGTTACCATGGAGATTTATTCTGTGCAGCTAGCCTGGTCCAGACCAGGCTAACAGCCAGGCTTAGTTTATCCTGGTGCCTTATCTGTTCAGTCAGCAGTCACTCCGATCGGAAAACAATGTGTTTTTTACAGTTAGTCCATCATCTTATGCATGAATTTTACCTTATTTTTATCAGCCTGCATTAAAATACCATATTTTAATGCAGGCTGATAAAAATAAGTACTCAACTGAATACATACCACTATTCAGGTCATTACTGTTATTTTAACATTGTGATCATCATTCATTTTTATTTTTATAATCATTCATGTGATAGTCATTATTACGGTTATATTGTGTTTATGAACACGGTTGTTCATATTGTTGTTAGAGGTTTGATGAATATATTATTGATTAGAAATGGCTGATAAAGTTCACTGGACCAGTAACTATATAGTGTTTCTGTATATTCATGAAACAACAGGGAGAGGACACCACAAGGCTTTTTGACCTTTTATTTTTCTTGGATCACTTGTCTGCTGGGGGAGAAAGAAATAGCAATAACTAATACATTGTGTTAGTGTGTCTACTTACAGTGTATATTGAAATGATCACTTACTTCTCTTTCTGATACCCTCAGTATGTATTGTTCAGTGTGTGCTGTACAGACATCTGACAGTTTGTGAACTCTGTAAAACACATATCAGTTGTTAATTCTGCATGGTGTGTGGATGTCCTACACTCACTACGATGTCAGGCTGCTCTCAGGCTGTACAGTATCTGGGTCCTGTTAAAATGATGTTTTCTATGAGCACCACATCACTGACTTCGTATACATTATGGACTAAATAAGTATTTCCACTAGACTGACATGTAGGCTGCATCCAGCCTTGTTTCATCCTTTCTTTCTATATAAATAATGGTCTAACAGGGCACACCATGCACAATTCCTGCTGTGCAGATTAATGTGTTTTAAAGAATTGACAAACTGTCAGATGTCTGTAGGCGTACAGCACACACTTAAAAAAGCAAATATAGTTTGCAGAGGTGCAAATATCAATGAAAAAAATGATTTATTCAAAAAGAGTTGACTTTTAAAACCACAAAAAACCCTGCAGGACTTCGACCTGGATGTGAAGATAAAAAGACATAGAGGAACTTAGAAAGAGAAGTAGTGATCATTCCAGTGCACACTGTAAGCATGTATGTCACATAATGTGTTAATAATGGTTATATATATATATATATATATGTATATGTATGTATATGTATATATATATATATATATGTATATGTATGTATATGTATATATATATATATATATATATATATATATATATATATATATGTATATATATGTATATGTATATGTATATATATATATATATATATATATATATGTATATGTATGTATATGTATATGTATATATATATATATATATATATATATATATATATATATATATATATATATATATATATATATATGGTATTGTCGTATTCTATCTTTGTGGATTAGTGGTTGTAATTAATCTTCATGGTAAATTTCCTAAATAATATATTAACCTCCACCTCTCACTTTTAAGGTGAAATGACAGTAACTCCTTCAATAGTTAAATTATGTTTCAGTTAACAGCAGTGGTGAGTGAATGTAACGTTATAGGCTATTTTTGGACTACTTACGCGTTGAATCGCTCCGTTATTGTCTGACACTTTGTTTTTCTCGCTGTTTTATTACAGCGGCTGACGGCCGTGTCTCCTTTTCTACATATTATATGTTTTACTTCCTCGTAATCTTCCATTCAAAGCTGTTTCTCGCTAGTTTAAAGTACGCGGAACGCGTTTACGTCATCTCAGCATCAGTAAATCTGTGATCGATCTCGTGGTCTATTGAGGAAAGCAGTGAACGCGCATCTATCAGAATTACTTACACCTGGTTCAACCTAGTCGCTCCTCCTCAGCCTGGCTTGGCCTTCGTGAAACGGATTAAACCAGGATGAATTGACTAAACTAGGTCAAGCCTCGCTTTCTCTCTTATCCCGGATATTTTTATTCTGCTTTGGTGAAACAGGCCTCTGGAGTCTAAAAGGACATATACAAAAAGGACTACATTATAGCTGGTACTGTAAGAGGCAGATCATCATGATAAGAGATGCACTACCATATTTCTTATAACTAAACAATCTCTAAAAGAAAAATCAGTAAATAGTCACAATTCTACCTTTCAAGGGAAGAAGTAATTTTTTCATTCCAGCAGCTTTCTGTCAGTCTGCAACTTCAGCTGCTTTTAAATAAATAGAAACAGAAATAAATAAATAAATAAACATATTTTTGTATGAAAAGCATCCAAAAAAGCTCCAACCAATCAAAAATCCTGAATAAAATGAACTTTGATCCAACTCAAATTTATTTAGAAATATGCACCATGTACATTTTGACACGGGGCCCTCTACAAATTATACGATACGATACGATATACTTTATTGTCCCCTAGGGGAAATTAGTTTTGGACTCAGTGCTGCACATTATCAGCTGCCTCCACAGCAGCAACAATAAATAGAAACAAACAACAATCCATAGCTAAGCAGAGAAACACAAACAAAAACACAAAAAACACAACATGTATTGCACATACTCATATTGCTCAGGAACTGTCTAAAAACAGAAAATAAAATAAAAAATAAAAGATAAGAATAAGAAGAACATCATGACGTTATTGCACAACCCTCAGCCTCAAGAAACATTATTTAAAATGTAAAATCTTGATGGAGGTGGGCACAAACGAGTTCTTAATGCGGTTCAGTTTGCATCGAGGGACTCTATAGTCATAGCTCTAATTCTAGATATCTGTAATTACATTAGTACACTAGTACATTTCAAACTACTTTTCCCATTCATGTGTATGGGGTTTCTCATTACGGATACCCACAACTGAATTATGACTAGTCGTAATTCCAGTTTCAGATATCTACAATTTAATTCTGACTAGTGACAATGAGGTTTGAGTTATCTGTAACTGTTATTTAGGATAGTCAGAACTGAATTATCTCTAACTGTCGTTTCCTTATATACAAAATAAAGTACAATTCTTTTCAAAAAAGAAAATTCCTTATATACAAAATAAAGTACAATTCTTTTCAAAAAAGAAAATTCCTTAAGTAGAAAATTAAATGAAATTCCTATGAAATAAGAAAATTCCTTAATTTTAAAAATAATGAAAATCCTTGATTACAGAACGGAAGCTTCTCTGTTGTCAGCTGATCATTTTCCCTCCGTTCGGATCACATTTTCCAAACCTGCATGTAAACAGTCAGCTTACCTGCGACGGTGAGAGAGATCAGACGGCTCTCAGAGAAGAAGTCATGAGAAAAAACATAGACGTGATAAACACAGCTGTAGCTTCCTTGGTGGGCGGGCTCTGCAGCAGGAAACAGGAAGTGGGCGGAGTGATTGACAGCTGGCTTGGTGTAGTTGAGTGCTGAGGTGGAGGAGGTGAAGTTGAGCTGGAAGGAGCCTCCTGGGTACTGTGGCTGGACGGAGCAGCTGATGGTGAAGGTGGAGCCCCAGAGCACGTGAAACCCCTGCTGCTGGGCCTCGGAGACCCCGTCCACGGAGGAGGACCCAGAGATGTTGGGCTGAAGCAGCAGGTCTGTAAACACAGAGAGATGATTGGCTGAGAGCTGGGGCACGTTCAGTCTGAAAACAGTGTGCACTGGTTTGCTACGGTTTCCGGGTTGAACGGCGTGTTTCCTCCAAATGGTGAACAACAGGCTTTGAGGTGCGTTTCCTCTCATTTGGTGGGTGTGTCAGAGGTGTTACCCAATCAGCAGCGACGTGAACAAACCCTGCCGTATTATAAAGGCAGTGCATTTGCGTAGCACAACAGAGTGTTCAATGCACCACCGTTTCCGTTTAAACGTTTTTCTATGTTTTGTTGACCCTCCGTTCAACAAAATGGACCTGATTTTGTGTTTCCTCGTCTCCTCGATCCTCGATGCTCCGGCTTGTGATCCAGAAATCGATCTCAGCGCTCCATCTTGAAGGATATCCCAGTTCCTAAAATGCATCTGGAGGAGCGAGGAGGCTTGCCGAAGGAGCTATAAGCGACGATACATCTGTCTATACTTTGCGTAAGTCTTCTCGGCACCCATGTTTTTTTTTGTTGTTGTTTTTTTAACAACTTTAGTTAGGCAGTTATCAAGTTTAAAACACTTGTGTATACAATTTGAGTCTACAATTACAAACACGCGAGGGGGTCTAAAGGTTGTAATAAAAAAGATTAAAGAAATATGTCAGATAAATATCTTGTAAAGCTTACAGTGGTTCATATGGAAATATATTGTCTGACATGGTCATGAAGAATTTGGATTTGTGAATACAGAATTTAGTTAAAATAACACACAAATTAATGAAATAGAAGTGGTAGTCACAATGACGTTATGGATATCTGGAATAAGAATTCTGACTAGTCACAATGACGTTATAGATATCTGGAATAAGAATTCTGACTAGTCACAATGACGTTATAGATATCTGGAATAAGAACTCTGACTAGTCACAATGACGTTATAGATATCTGGAATAAGAACTCTGACTAGTCACAATGACGTTATAGATATCTGGAATAAGAACTCTGACTAGTCACAATGACGTTATAGATATCTGGAATAAGAACTCTGACTAGTCACAATGAGGTTATAGATATCTGGAATAAGAATTCTGACTAGTCACAATGACGTTATAGATATCTGGAATAAGAATTCTGACTAGTCACAATGAGGTTATAGATATCTGGAATAAGAACTCTGACTAGTCACAATGAGGTTATAGATATCTGGAATAAGAACTCTGACTAGTCACAATGACGTTATAGATATCTGGAATAAGAACTCTGACTAGTCACAATGAGGTTATATATATCTGGAATAAGAATTCTGACTAGTGTAATGGAAATTTGTCGATTTCCCTAGATGAGTACTGATGAACGTTGAAATAACGATCTCAAACAGATGACATGTCTTTGTTGTATTTTATTCTTGCAAGAAGAGGCACTGGTTATACAGAGTCACACCGAGTCTGCAGAAGAGTGCGCCACAGGCGAAAGTTACAATATCATAAGTAGGAAACTAGAAGTGGGAGCTATGGGAAAAAGAATTGTTTTAACACAGATAAGGAGTTGTTTTTACACAGTGTCCCGGTGAAAGTCAACATTCAGTACTTTCCCACTACATGAGACAAAGATTACACATTAGACAGAGTATTCAGTAATTTTCCACTGTTGCATAAAGAGACATCGCTACCTACATAGTAATTTTCCACCACAGTTCCCCCCTTTTTGATCGACAGATCAACACTAATTACCCCCCAGTGTGTCCAATTAGTTTGACAATTGAGCACCAGAGCATTGTCACGGTTGATCCACTTCACGCAGTAATGCCTAATTTTACAGTCAAAATCCAAAACTGTAACATAACATGATATTTATGCTAAATGTCAGATGGAACAAGTGGAATAACATACAAACATATGATGAATTTAATTCAAATCGAAAACCCTTCCCTTTAGGTATTTGTTAAGTATTATTTTAGTTGCATATAATGATGATAATAAAACATGAATCATACATAATTATAAAAAGGTTCAACCTTAACCTCTAGCAATGACCTATGAGTTCCATCCTCAAGCCCACTAAGGTCTACCCAGGAAAATACCTGTAGAACTCCAAAACCCTGTAAAGGTTTAGAGAGCTTTGACAGAGGTCGCAGGTCACATGCCTCTACTGACAAAAGGCCAAAAACTCTGCCTCCGTTTTACAGGAGATAGAGCAAAAAGACCAGATGCGCTAACTGCTCTATCTGGACAGGACAAAGGTAAAACCTCAGATGACAAAAGAGGGAAAACCCACATTGTCCGATCCGTCAACCCGATTATCTTCAGGGTGATGTAGGGTGATTTACCTGATTAAGTTTCAAATATACTCCAACACACTTGATTAAATGACATCACACATCTAAATTTTAAACTTAATATAAAGTCAATCTTCATTCTTAAACAAGATAGATAATAGAACCAGAAATAAATGGAACAAAATTTAAGTAAAACATAAATCATAAATCATAAATCATTTCATTGTTCATCTTAAAGAGTAAACACTTTTACTATTAATCCCTCCTTCCCCCCTTTTGCTCATTCTATTGATCAACATTAAAGTATATACATATGATGTATCAGTATAAGTACTTCATCAGACATAATAATTCATCGAGATTTAAATTATATCATCATAGTAATACATCATAGAAAGTATTGAAATTTAATACCATGAATTATAAGACGTCACAATGACGTTAAAGATATCTGGAATAAGAACTCTGACTAGTCACAATGAGGTTATAGATATCTGGAATAAGAACTCTGACTAGTCACAATGACGTTATAGATATCTGGAATAAGAACTCTGACTAGTCACAATGACGTTATAGATATCTGGAATAAGAACTCTGACTAGTCACAATCTGGAAAAGATATCTGGATATCTGTTAAAGATATCTGTTAAAGATATCTGGAATAAGAACTCTGACTAGTCACAATGAGGTTATAGATATCTGGAATAAGAACTCTGACTAGTCACAATGACGTTATAGATATCTGGAATAAGAACTCTGACTAGTCACAATGACGTTATAGATATCTGGAATAAGAACTCTGACTAGTCACAATGAGGTTATAGATATCTGGAATAAGAACTCTGACTAGTCACAATGACGTTATAGATATCT
The DNA here is from genome assembly GCA_916701645.2 of Sebastolobus alascanus. Taxonomy (NCBI): domain Eukaryota; kingdom Metazoa; phylum Chordata; class Actinopteri; order Perciformes; family Sebastidae; genus Sebastolobus; species Sebastolobus alascanus. The sequence goes on along the minus strand of CAKAOJ020000948.1, from coordinate 4,411 downwards.
GGAAAAAGAACTCTGACTAGTCACAATGAGGTTATAGATATCTGGAATAAGAACTCTGACTAGTCACAATGACGTTATAGATATCTGGAAAAAGAACTCTGACTAGTCACAATGAGGTTATAGATATCTGGAATAAGAATTCTGACTAGTCACAATGACGTTATAGATATCTGGAATAAGAATTCTGACTAGTCACAATGACGTTAAAGATATCTGGAATAAGAATTCTGACTATTCACAATGACATTATAGATATCTGGAATAAGAATTCTGACTAGTCACAATGAGGTTATAGATATCTGGAATAAGAACTCTGACTAGTCACAATGAGGTTATAGATATCTGGAATAAGAATTCTGATTAGTCACAATGACGTTATAGATATCTGGAATAAGAATTCTGACTAGTCACAATGTGATTACGACTAGTCAGAATGTAGTTGTAGATAACTCTAATGTTAATTCTGGATAGTCAAGCTGAGCTATTAAATGTTAAAACAGCTCGTCATACACTTCTCTACACTTTAGGATGTCATTGTCCTGGAAAACTTTACAGTTCAGTCCAATGGAAACCATCGACTGTCACTGTGACGGAGGAAGGAACATACTGGAAACATTACTGTCATAGATGATGTCACTGATGATGTCATAGATGATGTCACTGATGGACTTACCTGAGCAGGTGAGATTCAGGATGTAGAAAGAGATATCAGATATGGCACACTCCCTCAGAGCAGATCCAGACTGAACACAGTCAGAGCTGATCCTCCACACAGATCTCCATGAGGACTCCTTTCTCTGTTCTACAGAAACAGCAGAGCCACAGTCCGACTCTTTGCAGGCAGCAGCTGCTGTCTTCAGGGTCCAGACAGAGTAAATCACTGGTCTCCAGTCTCCCCATTTCACCTCCAGTGTTCCTGCACAGCGACTGTCTCCTCCCACCAACCTGACATCATCAGACTCTGAACAGAAGCAAGAGAGTCATCATTAAAAGAATAAAGTGAGTTTCATTAGAACAGAAATGAACCAGATCAGAGCTGCAGCTCCTGTTCTACCTGAACAGGTGAGTCTAACAGCTTTGCCAGGTGAGCAGGTGTTTCTCTCTGAGCCTGAGCTTCTACAGTCCAGGAGAGCAGACTCATTTCCTCCACACTGGAACTCTTGGGTCCACATTGGGTGCTCCACTTCTCCATAGATCACCCCCTGGAGGACTGAAGGAGCCCCACAGCCATGCTGCCTATAGACCACCTCTGCATCCTGCTGGTCAAAGCCAGCTTCACACACTGAGGAAGGTCATGATGGATCAGAGTGATGAGTGAGGTCATGATGGATCAGAGTGATGAGTGAGATCATGATGGATCAGAGCGATGAGTGAGGTCATGATGGATCAGAGTGATGAGTGAGGTCATGATGGATCAGAGCGATGAGTGAGGTCATGATGGATCAGTGTGAGGAGTGAGGTCATGATGGATCAGAGCGATGAGTGAGGTCATGATGGATCAGTGTGATGAGTGAGATCATGATGGATCAGAGTGATGAGTGAGGTCATGATGGATCAGAGTGATGAGTGAGGTCATGATGGATCAGAGCGATGAGTGAGGTCATGATGGATCAGTGTGAGGATTGAGGTCATGATGGATCAGAGTGATGAGTGAGGTCATGATGGATCAAAGCGATGAGTGAGGTCATGATGGATCAGTGTGATGAGTGAGGTCATGATGGATCAGAGCGATGAGTGAGGTCATGATGGATCAGTGTGATGAGTGAGGTCATGATGGATCAGAGCGATGAGTGAGGTCATGATGGGTCAGAGTGAGTAAGATCATGATGGATCAAAGCGATGAGTGAGGTCATGATGGATCAGAGTGATGAGTAAGATCATGATGGATCAAAGCGATGAGTGAGGTCATGATGGATCAGAGTGATGAGTAAGATCATGATGGATCAAAGCGATGAGTGAGGTCATGATGGATCAGAGCGATGAGTGAGGTCATGATCATGATGGATCAGAGCGATGAGTGAGGTCATGATGGATCAGTGATGAGTGAGGTCATGATGGATCAGTGTTGTAGCGTGAATGGTGCCTGCTACTTTGAGAAGCATCTTATCTCATCCTGCATCTACTGGGATGAGAAAAACACATTCTTGTGTCCAACAAGATTTGGTCACTTACAGATGGAAGTCTCCAAAGAAAGAACAATTTGTTTGGGTAAAGGGCCATAAACTCTTTTATCGACCATCGAGTGTCAGTTTTGACACTGTCCAGGAGGATAATAACTTTTAAAACTGTGGGAAGGGTTTTCTCCCCACTTAAACCAACAAGAACTGATAACTTTTCCTGACTTCAAAGTGATCCGTTTGGTCAAAAACACACACACACCCACTCTGCTGTCCATCTCACATTCCACAGCCTAGGCTTCTTAACCTTTCGGTGACCCAGAGATTCACTCCATCGTTGAAGCGTCAACCCCACCTAGTTTTCATCTGTGGTAATGTGACCAATTATTAAATTTTTTAGAAGTCATCATGTGTTTGATTATTGACTTCTTTGTGTATAATCATTAATGGTATGTAATACGTTTTAATGTTTTATCAGTGATGTTCAATAGATGTAATACCTTAAGTTTAAAGTTATTAAGAATGAGTAATAACTTGAACTTAGAATCCAACTTTGACAATCTTGATACTAATGTTTGATTAAAACATTAGTGGTTTTATAGTTTTTGATATGTGTCTGTCTCGTGCAAAAGAAAGGAAAAATTAGTAAAGAGGGAATTCTGATTTTGCGCGTGTAAAGGTTTTTCAATAATGAATCGATCAGAGAAAGAGAGGGTCTCGACCCCTCCCTCCCAGAGGGGGTTAAAGAAGAGATGACACAGAGTCAGAAGTTCTGTTGTCAGAAGAAGTTGAGAAAGTTGTCCGCAGGGAGATGACTCCAGCAGGAGCTCTCCAGAACTTCTCCGTTTGATACATACATTTCATTTGTGTGTTTATTTTCTACCTCATGTTCATTTTTCTGAGTCAAGTGACTTCTAAAGGACAGCATTTTTAAAGATCTTTTGTTTATATCGCGTGATTTAAACGCTAAGTGCTAGGCCAGCATTTCGAGTTTTTCCGTGAAATAGATAAATTCTAAAACTTCAGAAGATAATCCGACTTCAGCTTTTTGATCTCTTTCAACGAGTAATCAGCCAACGGACTTCAACTCCCACATTCAATGTTCTGACGAGAAAGTTGAATGTTCTCCACGCTTTGCTGTTTGGTATCCCGGGCCAGCGGAACCGGTCTCATCAAACCCGTCCAAAGGGCTTGTCTATCCAGACAACGTGTGAGGAAACAGCCTCTGGACCCATCAGAACCAACTGCAGCGATAAGTGAATGTTCCGTGGCTTTATGATCAATAGTTGTTTGTCAGACATATCTTCTAAATTTCCTAATCTTCCAAATTGTTAATTGCAACTTGTAATGCTTAGAGAGAGAATAATCAGACTTCCCTCACTACTAAAGTTCCAATCAGAATTGCGTCATTGAATTTTCATTTCATTCATTCATTAATTACCAGTGTTAATTAGTCATTTGTATATTCATCACTTCATTTATTCAATTATCACGATTTATGGTAAATAAATGTTTCACTTTATCACTACGTCCTGTCTGTGTATGTATTTCAAAGCAGAGCTTTAGATCAATGAATTCAGAACTTATACTTCATACTTGAGATTGATTAATGATCAATACTTATTTTAAAATAGTTTCAGCTTTTACTATAAAAAGTGATGGTGCCCCAAATTGAGTATTTCTTTATTTAACGAGTGCAAATCTTTCATTACATGTGGAGTGGTTAAACGCTACAGGGACAACACTTTTTGACAATGGTCCAGTTTTGAGGGAGAACGCTGTGACCAGCAGCCGCTAAACGAGCTGCAATGTAATCCTTCTGGGCAACTCTCACCGTCAATGTCCGTCCACTAGAAGTACTTCTTTTAGCCACTAACGGGCTCAGATTGTTATTATAAAACCTTTTTCTTTACCTTTCACTTGATTCGGTCTGTTTGTTATCGTGTCATGTGACTTGTTGCCGGAAGGAATCCGTTCTCACTCCCAAGTTGTCAAATACCGCCAATTGGTCAGCGCCCCTCGGCATCGGAAACCGACGCTCTTTAGCGACAGGATGTGATATTCGACGGGCGGAGCAGTGACGTGGTATTAATAACATGAGAGTCTGTCCAGAGTGGGCAGGAGGGGAGGTGGATCAGTCAAACAAACACAAGACCTTCAACCAGGAGACCGCTGTTCGTGTCCCGTGTGAAACTAAAAGTAATGTTGACTGATTTTGTCACGTCAGTCTTTAGTCACGTGTTAGTCAAGGGAATTCAACCACGACCGTTTCCTAACCCTACCTAAGTGGTTGT
>CAKAOJ020000947.1:0-17851 GCA_916701645.2 Sebastolobus alascanus | reverse complement strand
GGGTGGACAAAATTTTAAAAAAATTTTGGTGCACTTTCTTGGGGCAATTTAACCAAGTTTTGGGCCTTTTTAATTTGTTAGGGGTGTCCCCTTTTTTAAATTTGTTTACGAATTGCTGAAACCATTGGTGTAGACTGATTTTTTTTGTCTGAAATGTGGTTTTTGATTTGGGGTTTGGGGCCCTTTAAAAAAATTTAAAAGGAGTACAATTGGCTTCAATTTTAAACACAGTATGGGTTTAAGCTATAATTTTAAAATAAAAAATAAAAAATTTAAAATAATAATAAAAAATTAAAAATTTTCAAATCGGTTTTTATAAACAAGGGTTGGTTAATCAGTTAATATATCCCCCAAATTTTTCCCTTAAAAACCAGGTAGCCATAACCTTTAAATTGCACAATATTAGCCTTAGCTGCTACTAAACTGAAAATGAGGTGGTCAAGCACGAAGAAATTTAAGTCCACTACAGAAAAAAACCGAAATAGAGATCCTTCAAAGTAATCTAGACAATACCCTGGCAGCGATCTTGAACATGATAACACACGGAGAAAATTTCCAGGTGTGACATTAACCGAGATGAAAATTTTATTAGGGGGTTTTTTGGGGATGTTTTGAGGGAAATTAAGGCGCTGAATTGCAGTCAACCTGGGGGGGAAAGGGGACAGTCTTTTTTAAACATTTCCCCATTTTTTTTTTTAAGGGTTGATTTGTTTGATTTAAAAAAGAAAAAGTTGGGGAACCAAAAAATAGTACCACATTAAGTTAAACTTATCATTTAAAAAAAGGGGGTTCTTTAAATTCAAGCCAGTAATCAAAAACAGTGGATTTTTGGGTTTTCTACTCTACTTATTCGCAAGTAAAATTTTGTGGATAAAGGGGCATTTTGTCTTAATTAACTTTTCACATTTCTTTTTTCCTTTTTCCCCCTTTGTTTCATTGAGTAGGACGTTAGAGAGAACGTCGAAACCTGGTGCTGGCAGCAGAGGAGCTGCCCGATTACTCGGCTCTGAGGGACCTGGGCGATTACGCCTATCCCATTAAAAGGGGAGCAAATTGAGCTGCTCCTACTCAAGGCTTCACAGTGAGAGCCATGGAAAGGGATGTTTGGGATTTTTTTCCCTCCTCTTACCTGCATAAAAAAATGAATTTTTTTCAGATTTCACAAGATACAAATTCACTCCCATTAGTGATGCTGACCTAGAGGACCCGGGCGGGCCCACAGCCAGTTTCCAAGACCGGGTTCAGAGGTAAGCATACTACAACATTTTCCCCGGGGTAGGTTTTATATATTTTTTTTAATACGTGGGGGTTTTATCTTGTTGAATTATGAACTGCTTTCATATGATTTTCCCTGCATGCTGAGGGGATGTAGTAAAAAAAGAAAAGAGTTCGAGAGACCCTGAAGCATTGACCCCTTCAATGATGGCCATTATGCGTCTCATTGGGAAATTCACTAATTTCTATGTACTGGGGGAAGTGTTATGGAGCCATATTGAATGGGTAGTGCAACTCTTTTTCACTGTGCATTTTAAAAAAAAAATTTTAAATTTTTTACAGTTTTGACAGCTTTGACCTCTCCCCGAACCCAGCCCCTTGCTTCGTCTTTTTTTACGAAAGTTTGGACGCCATCTTTCCCCCCCCCAAATTTTATCCGACTTTTGAGTGTACCTTTAAATTAAAAAATCTTTTAAATTTTACGCATTCACACATCGGGAGTTTTTTTTTTTTTCCCCCAAAACCCCTTGCCCTTTTCCTGCATTTGGCAGCCTAAACCCGCCTGTTTGTCTGTCGCAAGTCATAAAATTTGTCCATGTTAGTGATGGGTAAAATTGTTGCAAACACCGTAAACCGCTCTAACCGATATAGAAACCCGGGGTTGATTTACTGAGTTGAAAACCACCGTTGTAGGACCGTTAAGGGGATCTCATTTGTAAGGGTTGGTTAAACCAGATAACAACAGCTTCCCAAACGATTCATTCCATCTGTGAACTGGTGTATAATCTTGGCCTTTTAAATAAACAAAAAAGATAAAACATGTACATTACCGTGAAACAAGGGAATGACTGATAGTTTTTTATTCAATTTTTTTGTTTTTTTTTGGGAAAAGACTGACTAACTGGATCAAAAATGTTTAATGATAATGCCCAAAAATTTACTATTACTGTATTTTAACGCTTTCTTAATTCTATTTTTAAGCAGCTTAAGGGTTTTCAGCACCCAAATTTGACCAGGACAGAAAGAGAAAGAGAAGGACCCGGCCAAAACCCTGTGAAGGGGTACATCAGTACATCAGTCTTTTCTAGTTTGACTAACAGATGCCCAGCTGATCCTAAACTGGCAGCTTCTCTTTCTGTCCTGGTCATTTGTATCATTATTTTTTATCTTTGATCTTTTTAGTGGAACGGGGGAAAAAAAATATTTTCTCGTCCCAAACGAAAAAATAAATACATAAACATTTCTCAGTGATTCCAAATTTTTAAAAATGTTAGCAGGGCACTATTCCTGGAAATAGAAAATCTCACAAGTATTTCTACATTTGTAAACAAAATCTAACAGTTATTTAATCGATTTAGTAAAAAATGAAATGCTCTTCAGCTTTTGTTGACTTTAAACCAAAAGGGTGATTTTTTTTGAGGGTTTTTAAAATCCCAATAAATATTATGATGATAATTATTAAGCCCCCTTTTTGGTTTTGTTTTCCCACATCTGGGTCAGGCAGCACATGCCAGTCAAACTGCTGTATAGCGGCTCCTGGTTGCACATCAGCTTGGAAGACCTGGGATCCGGGGTTTGATACATGGACCTCCACGGGGCTATCGACCAAGCAATAAGGTTGCCACCTTTGAAATATTTACGCTGGTCTAATGCTCATTTAAATGTCAAATGTCATAACTAATAAAGACCTGGCCAGGGCCCTTTTCCCCCGAAAAAGCCAAGAGAAGTCCCGTACCTCTATCATCAGGACTCTAGAAAAATCAACAGAAAAGAAAAAAAAACAAATGTATTACTGTGCAGTTCACCTGAAAATATACACACTTTATTTAAAAAGCATGTATTTAAAAAATTACTTGAGGTATTCGACTTGAAGTATTCTACCTTTATACTTCATCTGCATCTTCTCCTAGAAACTCAATGTGTGGTGAACGGGTCCAACAGAAAGGGACTCTGGAGATCGCTTTAAATTTGGGCCCTCTCTTGAAGCTTTTTTCCCCCTGAAAGCAAATGGTGGATACCAGTCCGACAAAAGAGGGTTTCCTCTTGAAAACTGTTCAAAATGAGGGAAGATCCCTTTTTTCCTAAAGTTTTGTAAGGTAAAGAAGTTCATCAAAAAATGACCGGGAACTTTGTGGGACCGAGATTTTGGAAATGTATTGAAATATTTGCAATATCCAAATTTTTTTTCTTTTTTTTTGTATGTGAAAGTATATTGTCATTATAAAATTTTTGAAGAAAATATTCTCTCGTTTTCTGTAGTGAAAAAAAAAAAACCTACTGACTGTCCTTTCAAAACGAAAAAAAAATGATGTTGTCGTCTTCCTCATCCTCAGAATCATCAATGTCAAAGTCAATGACAGGAGTCCCCAAAAAAACACATTTCTTTCACTTTAAGTGTCATAAATTTCATATTTCAGGCCTTTCAAACACTCATTTCAAACTTTTTTGGTTTGGGACGGGGGTTAATCTACTGGGGTTTTTTTATTGTTTTACTTAAAATCTTTGTAAAGGATGAGATTTGAAACTGTTCATGATGGGAAAAAAGCAGTGCACAAAATGGGTTTTCCCGTTTGTAATCCTATAAAAAACCTTTTCATGGTTCCCCCACCTCTCTTTTTGTAAAATACTGTAAGGGTTTTTACAGCGCTCCCGCGCTTTTTACTTTGGGGATGTTCAGATGTGACAAAAAGAATTTCACAATCTCATGGCAAAACCCCTCAAAAAGACCCTGGTCAATTGAACAGGTTTCCCTTTTGGCTAAAAACAGACTTCGGGCCCCGGCAACCCAGGCCCTTTTTTCCCGCTTCCAATAAAATGGACCCCCCCCTGTCCCCGCCCCCAAAAAAAACAATTTTAAAAAAACCTACCCCTAATTTTCCAAAAAATCCTTTTCCAAAATGGGTTAAAAAGGCTCCTTTAACTAATGGAAAAACCTTCCCAAGAGGGTGGCAAGAAAATTTTGTAATTTTTCATTGTTTGAATTCACAAAGGTCTTCCGGAAAATTTCCAACCCAAAAAAAAAAAACCCCAAACCAAAAAAGTGAGTGGTGAGAAAAAAAAATTCAATTTTGCATTTTTGATTTAACATTTTAAAAAAACCCTTCCCCTTTTCCCCTTGAAGGGCCACCTGATTTGGATTTTATCCAACACAAACAAAACCATTGAGGGGTTCATTTTTTTTTGAAAAATGTGGACTTTAAACCCCAATTTATGTTAAATTCCAATCTTTTTAATTTCACTTCTGTAGGCTCAACCGCTTTTCCCGGGGATTTTTTAAATCCGTTTCTTTTAGGGGTTTTTTTTTGGAAAAAAAAATAAGTTTAACAATTTGAAAATTGACCTTGACCCTTAGAAATTGGGGAAAATTTTGATGGGGGAGGGGAAATTTTAATTTTTTTAAATTTATAAAACCTTTTTCCCTTATTTCCCCCTACGTTTATGGAAATGAAAAGAAAGGGCCAAATTTAATTTTTTTCATTTAAACCCTTTTGGGGGGTTTTGTGAAAAAGGGGAAATGGCTGAAAAGGGGTTTTTTGGGGGAGAAACCCCCCTTTTTCCCCCTTTTTTGTGTTTAAACAAGGGGTTTTTTGGGTTTTTCCAAATAAAATTTTGCCTGGGGCCCTTTCCCAAAAGTAAAATTTGAAAAAACTTTTTTCCCAACATTTATTCCCTTTTCAAGTTTAGGTTTAGAAGGGCAGGAAAGGAAATTACCCTTTTCCCTAAATTTAACCACTTTAGGTTTCTTGAAAAGGAAAATGGCCGTTTCCCGAGGGTTTTTAAAAGAAACAAGTGTAAATTTTTGGGTAAAAAGGGTTTTTATGATTTTACTCAGAATGAAGATTTGATGCTTGGAGGCCAATTCTTATGTAAAATTTGAAAAAAATATGTTTCCTATCATATCCATCCTGTCTTCGATGTTTCCAATACAAGAGATGTGTTTCAGTGAATAAATTACACCTTTTTCATATTAATCCACTTTTGAGTGTTTCTTGAGGAGAAATGCGTTTCTGAGCGTTTTTTGGAAGAGAACGACATTTTAAACAAGTTTAGTGATGAACACTAGAGTTTTACATGGAATTGAGCTCACAATGAAGATTTGATGCTTGGAAGAAATAACAAAAAGGATTGTGTACCTTTGAGAGCTAGAACATAGAGCATTGTGAACATATTCACTGCTTAATTGTGAAATAATTTTATTAAAATAAGCTACAGTAGCCTTCTATCATCCTTTCTATGTATCTGGCTAAAACTGGACTCCTGTCTGAAGCATGGGAGCATGAAATAGGCTACTGGTCCACCCCTCTACTGGGTGAAAACGGAACTACAACTACTAGGCTACAGCCTTCCTAGAGGAGTGGAAGTGTCAGGTGTGTTGAGAGGAGTAGCCCCATAGTGCTTCGCACCTGCCGACATAAAAAAAAACAGCCCATAGTAAGGGTGTGAGAGAAAAGTGTCAATTACGTGACAGTAAAAAAAACGGCCGTTTTTTGGCTTAAAACGAAAAAAGAAATTGTGAATTACAAATGAATTATGGATTGTCCGAGTCACGCGTTTTGTTTTTTTTAACCAAATCGGGTGGTGCTCTGTTCGATTTTTGTTTCCAAACGAAAAACGAACATAGTTTTATCAGATTTCACATAAGAACATCAAATCTTAATTCTGAGCTCAATTTCATGTAAAACTCTTGTGTTCATCACAAAACTAGCTTAAAGTGTCTTTCTCTTACAAAAAACACTCAGAAACGCATTTCTCCTCAAAAAACACTCAAAGGTGGATCAATATGCAAAAGATGTAATTTCTTCACAGAAACACATCTCTTGCATTGGAAACATCCAAACAGTATAAATATGAATTGGAACATAGTTTTCCCGGATTTTAAATAAGAATTGGCCTCCAAGCATCAAATCTTCATCCTGAGCTCAATTCCATGTAAAACTCTAGTGTTTGTTACTAAACTTGCTTAAACAGTCTTTCTCTTCCAAAAAACACTCAGAAACGCATTTCTCCCCAAGAAACACTCAAAAGTGGATTAATATGAAAAAGATATAATTTCCTCACAGAAACACATCTCTTGCATTGGAAATATCTAATGAAGCTTATGCCAAAGTTCAGTCAGGAAGACTATGGTTACACTCATTCATTCACAAGGTCTTCTCTCTCATGGGCTATAACTATGTCAGCTGATTATGGCGTTTCACACTCAGTGACCAATCAGATCTTGCCATATCTCCCTAAAACAAGCACATCGTTGCTGTCAAAAGTTTAAAACTGTTCTCCCCTCTGTTGCTTTCGGTGTCATTATCAGCACAAACCGATGCGACCCTCCACCACCCAATCAACTCCAGATTCATCACATCAGAGCAATCCTTCTCCACTTCTTTTATCGGATCTGCATCAACTATAACCATTCCCGGGGGGAATATTTCTAATCCAACTGCAGCATCACTTCCCCCCTTACTATGTCACGTTGGGTCTAAATCGAAAACAACTTTTCACTATTCACTGCACTTTGTAATAAATCATCATTCATTTCATACGAGTCTCTCCTGATTGAATTCTTACTGTCTCATTGTATGAACTAACTGCTACCCTATCCAGGTAAAACGTTCCGATATTGCTGAATGTAGCAAGCACAAAACAATATTTTTTAACTTAGTTACAATTACTTGAGTAAAAATAATATGGCCTTTCATTCAAATGTCAAAACAATCAGCAGGACACAGCAGGGAATCGATCCCCATCCCAATAAACCAGGAGTACCATTACCAGTGCCTTTTGCTTTTTGACGCTACATGGAATGTAAAGCAAAACCTGCATTAGCAACAACATTTGAGTGGCAGCATTATAATTATATATAATAATTATGTCATAATGCAGTTTTAAATAAGTGTTATATATTAAATAAATGTTTGTCAAAACTAATTTTAGTTCTAAATGCATGTTATTTTTTATATAATGTATATATATTTTTCTTTTCGAACACACATTAAAGAACAAACTAGACCTTGTAGAGAAAAATGCATATAATATAATACAATGTAAACGTTCTCAAAATATATGAACAAAAAAACAAGAAACTGCAGATCATCTTGTGATGGGATCACACTAGCTGCGGGTCCCTTCCCCACTTCCTACCCCCTACTTCCAGTGCCTTTGCTCAGACCACGAACATCTTTGAACTCTGCTTCCATTTTGATCTCAACTACACACCTGTAAAGTTTTGTGGCTGCATCTTATACACTATCACGCTGACAAAATATGTCCAGAAATATAAACACCTGGCTAAGTATTCAAAATGCCTTCAGTGGTAGTTCCCGCTACAGTAGACGTTTCCAGGACCACATTTTGCCATGATGACACATACAGCAGCAACAACCCCACCTCGGTTGCCAAATAAAGCTGAATATGAGTTACATCAACAGCTGACACAAGTATGACGTTATTCTGCTATGTCATTTCGGGAAGTTGTACATTAAATAGCTCTATTTCCCCATTCCCAATATCTCTCCCTAAAAAGGCAGGAAAAGGGTATTCAATATAGGCTCTATATACCAACACAAATATACTATGAACTGTGAAATAGGTTGGCAACACTATTGATTGGTACCAAATTTTCTGTGGATCATTATTGGATGAAGCTCAACAAAATTTATCAAAAGCTTTTTGATATCTCATTGCGTTTTGAAGATAATGATCAATGAACTTTTCACTGGGCGGGGCTTAGCAGGAGATCAGCCATAATTCATTGACCATTAATCCAATCATCATAAATCTTGGTATATATCTTCAATATGTGTTTGGGAATAGGCGTACCAAAGCATTTCCTGTAGGGGGCGACAACAATATCAAAAACTTGTACCTCAAGATCTGGTGGACAGAATTTCATCAAATTTGGTGCACATGCTCTGGGGCAAGTATTAACCAAGATATGGGACCTTTAAATTGTTATGAGTGTACCCTTTTTAATTGTTTTACGTAATTGCTGCACATTGTGTGTAGACTGTATTTTCTTTTGTCTGTATGTGGATTTGAGTTGGTGTTTGGGGTCTATAAGAAATAAAAGGAGTACAATTAGGACTATCAATATAAGCTACAGTATAGGGATAAGCTATAATAATAATAATAATAATAATAATAATAACAATAATAATAATAATAAATTCAAATACGGTATTTATCAACAAGGGTTGGTTAATCAGTTAATATATCCACTAAATTGACTAAACCAGGTAGCCATAACCTTTCAATGCACAATATTAGCCTTAGCTGCTACTAGAACTGACATGAGGTGGTCAAGCACGAAGTAATTAAGTCCACATACAGAAAACACCGAAATAGAGATTCACTTCAAAGTAATCTAGACTATACCCTAGCAGCGATCTTGAACATGATAACACACGGAGCAAATCACAGGCTGTGACATTAACCGAGATGATAATTTATTAGAGGGGTTTTGGATGATTTGACGTTATTAAGGCGCTGTATTGCAGTCTACCTGTGGGGGAAATGGACAGTCGTTTTAACAGTTCCCTTGTTTTTTTAATTGGTAGATTTGTCTTGATTTAAATAAGTAAAAGATGTGAACCATAAAAATAGTACCACATTAAGTTAAACTTATCATTTAAATAAATTGTATCTTCAAACTTCAAGCCAGTAATCAAAATACAGTGGATGTTTGGTTTTCTACTCATGACTTATTCGCAAGTGAAATTTGTGGAGTGAAGGGCATATTGTCTTAATTAACTTTTCACATTTCTTTATTTCCTTATTCCCCTAGTTTCATTGAGTAGGACGTTAGAGAGAACGTCGACAACCTGGTGCTGGCAGCAGAGGAGCTGCCCGCTATTACTCAGGCTCTGAGGGACCTCGGCGAGTACGCCTATCCCTATTACAAGGGAGCAAATTGAGCTGCTCCTCACTCAAGGCTTCACAGTGAGAGCCATGGCAAGGATGCTTGGATGTTCCTCCTCATACCTGCATAAAAAAATGAAGTCTTTTCAGATTTCAGCAAGATACAAATTCACTCCCATTAGTGATGCTGACCTAGAGGAGCACGTCAGGCCACAGCCAGTTTCCAAGACCAGGTTCAGAGGTAAGCATACTACAACATATTCCCGTGTAGGTTTTATATATCTTTTTTATACAGTGTGTTTTATCTTGTTGAATTATGAACTGCTTTCATATGATGTACCTGCATGCTGACGGGATGTAGTACAAAGAAGAAGAGTTCGAGAGACCCTGAACCGCATTGATCCATCAATGATGGCCATTATGCGTCTCATTCGGTAATCACTAATTTCTATGTACTGGTGGGAGTGTTATGGAGCCATATTGAATGGGTAGTGCAGACTCAGTTTCACTGTGCATGTTAAAAAAAAGTTTAAAGTTTTTACAGAATATGACAGCTATGACCTCTCCCGAACCCAGCCTCCTTGCTTCGTCTTTCATTACGAAAGATTGGACGCCATCTTTCACCTTTCCAATTTATCCGACTTTTGAGTGTACCGTTAAATTAAGAAATCTGTTAATTTACGCATTCACACATCGGGAGTTTTTTCTTTTGCCAGCTGTCCTTCCTGCATTTGGCAGCCTCAACAGCCTGTTTGTCTGTCTGCAAGTCAGTAGACTTGTCCATGTTAGTGATGGGTCAAATGTTGCAAACACCGTGAACGCGCTCATAACCAGATATAGAAACCCTGGGTTGATTTACTGAGTTGATAACCACCGTTGTAGGACCGTTAAGCGGGATCTCATTTGTAAGGGTTGGTTAAACCAGATAACAACAGCTTCCCAAACGCATTCATTCCATCTGTGAACTGGTGTATAATCTTGGCCGTTCTATAAACAAACACAGATAAAACATGTACATTACCGTGCACAATGGAATGACTGATAGTTTTTTATTCAATTATTTGTTTATTTTGGGAAAGACTGACTAACTGGATCAAAAATGATAATGATAATGTCACAAATTACTATTACTGTATGTAACGCTTTCTTAATTCTATCTTTAAGCAGCTTAATGGTTTCAGCAGCCAATGACCAGGACAGAAAGAGAAAGAGAAGGACCAGTCGCAAACCTGTGAAGGAGGTACATCAGTACATCAGTCTCTACTAGTTTGACTAACAGATGCCCAGCTGATCCTCAGCTGGCAGCTTCTCTTTCTGTCCTGGTCATTTGTATCATTATGATGATCTTTGATCATTTTAGTGGTAACTGGGGAATAAAATATCAGTCTCTGTCCCAAACGAACAAATAAATACATAAACATTTGTTAGCATGTCACTATTCCTGGAAGATAGAAAATCTCACAAGTATTTCTACATTTGTAAACAAAATCTAACAGTTATTTAGATCAGATTTAGTAGAAATGAAATGCTCTTTCATGCTTTTGTTGACTTTGACCAGAAGTGATTTTTTTTGATGAGTTAAAATCCCAATAAATATTATGATGATAATTATTAAGCACCCTTTTGGCTTTGTTTTGCACATCTGGGTCAGGCAGCACATGCCAGTCAAACTGCTGTAGTAGCGGCTCCTGGTTGCACATCAGCTTGGAAGACGCTGGGATCCAGGGCTTTGATACATGGACCTCCACGTGCTATCGACCAAGCAATAAGGTTGCCACCTTTGAAATATTTACGCTGGTCTAATGCTCATAACTGTCAAATGTCATAACTAATAAAGACCTGGCCAGCCTTTCCCTCGAAAATGCCAAGAGAAGTCTTTACCTCTATCATCAGGACTCTAGAATAAATCAACAGAAAAGAAAAACAACAACTGTATTACTGTGCAGTTCACCTGAAAATATACACACATTTATTAAGAAGCATGTATTCAAAAAATTACTTGAGGTATTCAGACTTGAAGTATTCTACCTTGATACTTCATCTGCATCTTCTCCTAGAAACTCAATGTGTGGTGAACGGCTCCAACAGAAAGTGACTCTGGAGATCGCTTTAATGGTCGTCTCTAGAAGCTTTTTCCTCCTGATGCAAATGGTGGATACCAGTCCGACAGAGAGGGTTTCCTCTTGAAAACTGTTCAAAATGATGGCAAGATCCACTTCTTCCTAAAGTATGTAGTATGAAGTACATCAGAAATGACCGGCAACTTTGTGGGACCGATGATTTTGGAAATGTATTGAAATAGTCGCAATATCCAAATTCTTTTCATTTTTTTAGTATGTGATATGTATATTGTCATTATCAATTCTTGAAGAAAATATTCTCTCAGTTTTCTGTAGTGAAAAAAATAAAACCTACTGACTGTCACTTTCAAAACGAAATACAATGATGTTGTCGTCTTCCTCATCCTCAGAATCATCAATGTCAAAGTCAATGACAGGAGTCCTAAAAAATCACATTTCTTTCACTTTAAGTGTCAGTATTACATATTCAGGCCTTTCAAACACTCATTTCAAACTTTGTTGGTATTGTACTGGGATTAATCTACTGGTGTATTCTATTGTTTTATCTGTAAAATCTATGTAATGGATGAGATTTGAAACTGTTCATGAGTGAAAAATGCAGTGTCACACATGGTTCCTGTTTGTAATCCTATAAAATACCTGTTCAGTGGTTCCACACCTGCTCTTCTGTAAAATACTGTAAGGTTTTCACAGCGCTCTGCGCTTTTCACTGGTGATGTTCAGTATGTGACAAAAAGAATTTCACAATCTCATGGCAACCCATGGCAAAAAGACAGCTGGTCAATTGAACAGGTTTCTTCTGGCTAACACAGACTTCGGTCACTGGCAACCCAGGCTCCTTTTCCAGCTTGCCTAATAACCCAATGGACCCTCCCAACAATAAAGTGCACCTGAACACACCCAAATAGAATTAATTAACTATATTTGCAAATAAACGATCACCACACTAATATATACAACAAACACATCCTTATTATCCAAATTACTAGGAAGCATTATCAATTTAAGAAACATCAAACAATCAATTCTAATGAGAAACATCAAACAATTCTAATGAGATGACAATGACAAATATGTATTTGTCATTGTGCTAGATATGCACAAAGGCTACTTCCTGTTATGAATATGACACACCAAATAAATGGCATTTTAAGATGCCAGACTGCAATTGATAATATTTGATGTATGTAGGCTGATGTTAAATGAAGCCAAATAAACTCATATGCATTTTAATGCAGGTTAAGCATTGCTGACAAAAGTAGAGCACAATGATCGTTTTCCACATTGCACACTGGCCACCTGATATAAATAAGATTCATATCCAACACAAGCAAATCTACAGTAATGATGATGGGTGTGCATTTTCTGTGTAAATAAACAGAAATAACTCAAGTGCATGCTCACATTCAAACCAATTCAGTGTGTACATTACCTAAGCCTCTTCTGGTTAGTTTACAGCATTCTGTATGAGCTGGAAGGACAACTTGATCAGCATTTTGCAGCAGGAAGAGCTTTACTCTCCATAGTCCAGTTGCTCTGTTTGCAGGTGCTTTTGTTTCTGTACAAAAAGATAATATAGCCTATTACACATTCTGATACATTCGTACCAGTAGCACCTTCAGCAAATTAGGGGGTTTAGTTTCACTGTAAAGAGTGGCCAGGAGGGAGGAAACTTGTGAATGACCATTTTCTTATAATTATAAATAGGTTTCACTTTCTCTACCTTATCTCTCCACCTACAGTCCACCATTATGAGAGAATGATTAAGAATGACCACATGCTTAATGGTTTCTCTCATGTTATGTCCTTGCCAGAGGGACTCTATAGTGCCTCCCGAAGCTCAAGAGCTCAAACTGGCTGAAGAGAGGATGGGAGCTATCTGCCAGATACTCCTCACTTTCTTCCTCGTCCTTTCTGTAAAAAGTTGAATCAAGGGTTTTTTGGGTTTACCAACTATTTTGCCTGCCATTGACCTAAACTGTAGATATAAGAATAAACTGTCTAGACAGTTTATTCTTATATCTACAGTTTAGGTGACCGTACCAGGAAGGAAGGTCAAACTGGACTCCTGTCTGCAGCATGGGAGCATTGAATAACCTACTGGTCCTATGGCACACTCTACTGGGTGAAAACGGCACTTCAACTACTCGGCTACAGCCTTCCTAGAGGAGTGCAAGAGATTAAGGTCGAAGTGTCAGTTGTATTGAGTCACAATAGTGCTTCGCATCTGCGGACATAAAAAAACAAACAAACACAAGAAGATCACACCTCTGAGGGTGTGAGAGAAAAGTGTCAATTACGTGAGAGTTCTGTATAACATCTGTATAAAACCCTCCCTGTAATTTCACTTGAAGGCGCCAGTCCTGATTCTGCCGTACTCTAGTGCTCGTAGCACAGTCTGGCCACTTGAGGGAGCTACTAATTCACTTTTGACTGTGGACTTTAAACCAATCATGTTGATTCATCATCAATTGCACTTCTGTACGGCTCAACCGCTTCATGACGATAAATGCGTTTCTGAGTGTTTTGGAATAAAAAAAACAGTTTAAGCAAGTTTGACATAGACTTGAGCTTAGAATGAAGATTTGATGCTTGGAGGCCAATCCTTATGTCAAATTTGATAAAACTCTTATTCCATTCATATTCATACTGTTTGGGATGTTTGAAATGCAAAAGATGTGTTTCTGTGAAGATATTACATTTTTTTCATATTAATCCACTTTTGAGTGTTTCTGGAGGAGAAATGAGTTTCTGAGGTTTTTTTGGGAGAGAAACACAGTTTAAGCTATTTTGGTGATGAAAACTAGGGTTTTACATGATTTTACTCAGAATGAAGATTTGATGCTTGGAGGCCATTTCTTATGTAAAATTTGAAAAAACTATGTTTCCTATCATATTCATCCTGTCTTCGATGTTTCCAATGCAAGAGATGTGTTTCAGTAAAGAAAGTACACCTTTTTAATATTAATCCACTTTTGAGTGTTTCTTGAGGAGAAATGCGTTTCTGAGCGTTTTTTGGAAGAGAACGACATTTTAAACAAGTTTAGTGATGAACACTAGAGTTTTACATGGAATTGAGCTCACAATGAAGATTTGATGCTTGGAAGAATATAACAAAAAGGATTGTGTACCTTTGAGAGCTAGAGCATAGAGCATTGTGAACATATTCACTGCTTAATTGTGAAATAATTTTATTAAAATAAGCTACAGTAGCCTTCTATCATCCTTTCTATGTATCTGGCTAAAACTGGACTCCTGTCTGAAGCATGGGAGCATGAAATAGGCTACTGGTCCACCCCTCTACTGGGTGA
The DNA here is from genome assembly GCA_916701645.2 of Sebastolobus alascanus. NCBI lineage: Eukaryota > Metazoa > Chordata > Actinopteri > Perciformes > Sebastidae > Sebastolobus > Sebastolobus alascanus. The sequence goes on along the minus strand of CAKAOJ020000947.1, from coordinate 3,393 downwards.
AAACGGAACTACAACTACTAGGCTACAGCCTTCCTAGAGGAGTGGAAGTGTCAGGTGTGTTGAGAGGAGTAGCCCCATAGTGCTTCGCACCTGCCGACATAAAAAAAAACAGCCCATAGTAAGGGTGTGAGAGAAAAGTGTCAATTACGTGACAGTAAAAAAAACGGCCGTTTTTTGGCTTAAAACGAAAAAAGAAATTGTGAATTACAAATGAATTATGGATTGTCCGAGTCACGCGTTTTGTTTTTTTTAACCAAATCGGGTGGTGCTCTGTTCGATTTTTGTTTCCAAACGAAAAACGAACATAGTTTTATCAGATTTCACATAAGAACATCAAATCTTAATTCTGAGCTCAATTTCATGTAAAACTCTTGTGTTCATCACAAAACTAGCTTAAAGTGTCTTTCTCTTACAAAAAACACTCAGAAACGCATTTCTCCTCAAAAAACACTCAAAGGTGGATGCAAAAGATGTAATTTCTTCACAGAAACACATCTCTTGCATTGGAAACATCCAAACAGTATAAATATGAATTGGAACATAGTTTTCCCGGATTTTAAATAAGAATTGGCCTCCAAGCATCAAATCTTCATCCTGAGCTCAATTCCATGTAAAACTCTAGTGTTTGTTACTAAACTTGCTTAAACAGTCTTTCTCTTCCAAAAAACACTCAGAAACGCATTTCTCCCCAAGAAACACTCAAAAGTGGATTAATATGAAAAAGATATAATTTCCTCACAGAAACACATCTCTTGCATTGGAAATATCTAATGAAGCTTATGCCAAAGTTCAGTCAGGAAGACTATGGTTACACTCATTCATTCACAAGGTCTTCTCTCTCATGGGCTATAACTATGTCAGCTGATTATGGCGTTTCACACTCAGTGACCAATCAGATCTTGCCATATCTCCCTAAAACAAGCACATCGTTGCTGTCAAAAGTTTAAAACTGTTCTCCCCTCTGTTGCTTTCGGTGTCATTATCAGCACAAACCGATGCGACCCAACTCCAGATTCATCACATCAGAGCAATCCTTCTCCACTTCATTTATCGGATCTGCATCTGCATTCCCGGGGGGAATATTTCTAATCCAACTGCAGCATCACTTCCCCCCTTACTATGTCACGTTGGGTCTAAATCGAAAACAACTTTTCACTATTCACTGCACTTTGTAATAAATCATCATTCATTTCATACGAGTCGCTCCTGATTGAATTCTTACTGTCTCATTGTATGAACTAACTGCTACCCTATCCAGGTAAAACGTTCCGATATTGCTGAATGTAGCAAGCACAAAACAATATTTTTTAACTTAGTTACAATTACTTGAGTAAAAATAATATGGCCTTTCATTCAAATGTCAAAACAATCAGCAGGACACAGCAGGGAATCGATCCCCATCCCAATAAACCAGGAGTACCATTACCAGTGTCTTTTGCTTTTTGACGCTACATGGAATGTAAAGCAAAACCTGCATTAGCAACAACATTTGAGTGGCAGCATTATAATTATATATAATAATTATGTCATAATGCAGTTTTAAATAAGTGTTATATATTAAATAAATGTTTGTCAAAACTAATTTTAGTTCTAAATGCATGTTATTTTTTATATAATGTATATATATTTTTCTTTTCGAACACACATTAAAGAACAAACTAGACCTTGTAGAGAAAAATGCATATAATATAATACAATGTAAACGTTCTCAAAATATATGAAGAAAAAAACAAGAAACTGCAGATCATCTTGTGATGGGATCACACTAGCTGAGGGTCCCTTCCCCACTTCCTGAGTTGGTCTCTGGGGTCTATAAGAAATAAAAGGAGTCACCTCATGTCAGTTCTAGTAGCAGCTAAGGCTAATATTGTGCATTGAAAGGTTATGGCTACCTGGTTTAGTCAATTTAGTGGATATATTAACTGATTAACCAACCCTTGTTGATAAATACCGTATTTGAATTTATTATTATTATTATTGTTATTATTATTATTATTATTATTATTATTATAGCTTATCCCTATACTGTAGCTTATATTGATAGTCCTAATTGTACTCCTTTTATTTCTTATAGACCCCAAACACCAACTCAAATCCACATACAGACAAAAGAAAATACAGTTGAATACAATGTGCAGCAATTACGTAAAACAATTAAAAAGGGTACACTCATAACAATTTAAAGGTCCCATATCTTGGTTAATACTTGCCCCAGAGCATGTGCACCAAATTTGATGAAATTCTGTCCACCAGATCTTGAGGTACAAGTTTTTGATATTGTTGTCGCCCCCTATAGGTGGAGCAGGAAATGCTTTGGTACGCCTATTCCCAAACACATATTGAAGATATATACCAAGATTTATGATGATTGGATTAATGGTCAATGAATTATGGCTGATCACCTGCTAAGCCCCGCCCAGTGAAAAGTTCATTGATCATTATCTTCAAAACGCAATGAGATATCAAAAAGCTTTTGATAAATTTTGTTGAGCTTCATCCAATAATGATCCACAGAAAATTTGGTACCAATCAATAGTGTTGCCAACCTATTTCACAGTTCATAGTATATTTGTGTTGGTATATAGAGCCTATATTGAATACCCTTTTCCTGCCTTTTTAGGGAGAGATATTGGGAATGGGGAAATAAAGTGATTTAATGTACAACTTCCCGAAATGACATAGCAGAATAACGTCATACTTGTGTCAGCTGATGTAACTCATATTCAGCTTTATTTGGCAACCGAGGTGGGGTTGTTGCTGCTGTATGTGTCATCATGGCAAAATGTGGTCCTGGAAACGCCTACTGTAGCGGGAACTACCACTGAAGGCATTTTGAATACTTAGCCAGGTGTTTATATTTCTGGACATATTTTGTCAGCGTGATAGTGTATAAGATGCAGCCACAAAACTTTACAGGTGTGTAGTTGAGATCAAAATGGAAGCAGAGTTCAAAGATGTTCGTGGTCTGAGCAAAGGCACTGGAAGTAGGGGGTAGGAAGTGGGGAAGGGACCCGCAGCTAGTGTGATCCCATCACAAGATGATCTGCAGTTTCTTGTTTTTTTGTTCATATATTTTGAGAACGTTTACACTGTATTATATTATATGCATTTTTCTCTACAAGGTCTAGTTTGTTCTTTAATGTGTGTTCGAAAAGAAAAATATATATATAAAAAATAACATGCATTTAGAACTAAAATTAGTTTTGACAAACATTTATTTAATATATAACACTTATTTAAAACTGCATTATGACATAATTATTATATATAATTATAATGCTGCCACTCAAATGTTGTTGCTAATGCAGGTTTTGCTTTACATTCCATGTAGCGTCAAAAAGCAAAAGGCACTGGTAATGGTACTCCTGGTTTATTGGGATTTTTTGGGATCTG
>CAKAOJ020000946.1:0-18040 GCA_916701645.2 Sebastolobus alascanus | reverse complement strand
AATGTATAAAAATATTAATATAAATTATAATTTTTTTAAACTTTGTTAGGACATACTATACTTTAACTTTTTTTTAAATCTTTTTATTTTTTATTATTTTTACTTTTTTATGAAGTACTATATTCTGACTTTTTTTAAAAACTTTTTATTTATTTTTAATTTTTTACCTATTGTTTTTTACATTTTAAGGACATTCTATACTTTGACTTTTTAAAAAAAAATATATATATTTTATTTTTTTATTTTTTACTTTTTTAGGAAATTCTATACTTTGACCTTTTTTTTACACCTTTTTTAAAATATTTATTTTTTTACATTTTTCGGAATTATTATTTTTTGTCTGTTTTTAAGCTTTTCCTTTTTTTTTTTTTTTTTACGTTTTTTGGGACATGCTATATTTTGACTTTTTTATCACTCACTCATCTTCAACCGCTTATCCGGGGTCGGGTCGCGGGGGCAACAGCTCCAGCAGGGGACCCCAAACTTCCCTTTCCCGGGCCACATTAACCAGCTCTGACTGGGGGATCCCGATGCGTTCCCAGGCCAGTGTGGAGATATAATCTCTCCACCTAGTCCTGGGTCTTCCCCGTGGCCTCCTCCCAGCTGGTCGTGCCTGGAACACCTCCCTAGGGAGGCGCCCAGGGGGCATCCTTACTAGATGCCCGAACCACCTCAACTGGCTCCTTTCAACGCAAAGGAGCAGCGGCTCTACTCCGAGTCCCTCACGGATGACTGAGCTTCTCACCCTATCTCTAAGGGAGACGCCAGCCACCCTCCTGAGGAATCCCATTTCGGCCGCTTGTACCGCGATCTCGTTCTTTCGGTCATGACCCAACACTCATGACCATAGGTGAGAGTAGGAACGAAGATTGCCCGGTAGATCGAGAGCTTTGCCTTCCGGCTCAGCTCTCTTTTCGTCACAACGGTGCGGTAAAGCGAATGCAGTACCGCCCCCACTGCTCCGATTCTCCGGCCAATCTCACGTTCCATTGTCCCCTCACTCGCGAACAAAACCCCGAGGTACTTGAACTCCTTCACTTGAGGGTAAGGACTCATTCCCTACCCGGAGTAGGCAATCCATCGGTTTCCTCAGATTAGAGGTGCTGATCCTCATCCCAGCCACTTCACACTCGGCTGCAAACCGATCCAGTGAGTGCTGGAGGTCACAGTCCGATGATGCCAACAGGACACTTCATCTGCAAAAAGCAGCGATGAGACTCCTCAGCACACCGACTTTTTTATACTTTTTTTAAATTTTTAAATTTCTTTTATTTTTCAGGACCATACTCTATTTTTTCATGTTTTTTACTTTTTCAGGGCATACTATATTTTGACTTTTTTTACCTTTTTTTAATTTCATTTTATTTACTTTTTTAGGACATAATATATTCAGACCCTTTTTTTTACTATTTTTCTTCTTATTTTTTATTTTTTTTATTTTTTTTTCAACTTTTTTACGACATACTTTACTTTGACTTTTTTTATAACTTTTTTTATTTTATTTTTTTTTATTTTTACTTTTTTAGGGCATACTATATTTTGACTTTTTTATACTGTTCTTTTTTTTTTTTTTTTACATTTTAAAGACATTCTATATTTTGACTTTTTTAAAGTTTTTTAATTTTTTTTTTTTACATTTACATTTATATTTGGATTTTCCCTAATTTCAACCCCCATTCATACTTATTTTTAAATGGACATCTTCCCCCAGAGTGTACAAAATACATAGAGATGTGAAGCCACTGCGGTATTGCTCTAGAATGAGTGGAGATCAACATATTTCAGTTTCAGCACCCCAGAAGCTCTAGAAATAAACTTGGTCGAAAATCACCCATTCTCATCAAGGGGTCTCAGACTTGACACCGCTAACACACTTTAGAGGTGTGAAGTTTCATGTATCTAGACCACATGTGTCATTTAATGTGGCCCGCGAGAGCTTGCAAAGAATACAGAAGTACGGTGTCCATAAACTACATGTCCCGCAATGCATCTCGATTTTGTTACCTGCGCACTGAAGCGTCTCAAAATCAGCCGTTTCCATCAGCGGCACTCTAGCAGAGTGATCTGGTCGCCAAAATGTCCAAGAAAATAAAAGTTGATCCAGAGGGAAGGCAATTTAATGAGAGATGGGAAAGCGAATACACGTTTGTGCTTAATGGAGACAAGCCGGTATGTCTTCTTTGCCACGAGGCAGTGGCAGTATCCAAGGAATACAATTTAAGGCGGCACTTCGACACCAAACACGGAGCTAAGTATGCTAACCTTAGCCATCAAGAAAAGCAACAAAAAGTCCAAGAAATAAAGGCAGTCTGCATTCTCAACAGAATATGTTGCAGCAAAAAATGATGCAGCAGTGAAAGCCAGCTTTATTGTGGCTGAAGAAATTGCCCGATCTTCAAAGTGTTTTCCAGAAGACGCATTTTTAAAGCAGTGTATGCTGAAGGTATGTGAGCAGGTGAGCCCTGACCAGAAACAGGCTTTTAACAATGTCAGCTTGGCAAGAAACACTATCGCAGACTGAGTCAGGGAGCTAGCGGGAAATCTGACAACACAGCTGGCTGAGGAAGCACGCAGTTATCTGGAGTTTTCATTAGCTGTTGACGAAAGCACTGACAGTACTGATACGGCGCAGCTAGCCATGTTTTTAAGAGGCGTGAAGGCGGACTTCTCTGTCAGCGAGGAGCTCCTGGATGTGGTCACCATGAACGGGACGATGACGGGGAGGGACATCTTCAATGTGGTGGAGAAGTCTGTTAGTAAAATGAAATAACCCTGGGAAAAGTTGGTGGGGTTTACTACCGATGGAGCACCTGCAATGTGTGGCGAGAGAACTGGCTCGGTTGGACCGGTGAAAGAGAAAATGCAAAAAAGTAACTGCCACACACCTCTGACAGCTTACCATTGCATTATCCACCAAGAAGCTCTGTGTGGCAAGATTCTGGAACCGGATGACGTAATGACCACAGTCAGGAAAACGGTGAACTTCATTCGGGTGCGGGGCCTGAATCACCGTCAGTTCCAACTATTTGTGAAGGAGGTGGGCACGGAACAAGGAGATGTGCTGTACCATACAGAAGTAAAGTGGCTGAGTAGGAGCGCCGTCCTCAAGAGATTCTTTTGAGCTTCCAGTTGAAATTGCTCTGTTCATGCAAAGTAAAGGAAAACTCTTGCTCGAACTGTCAGATCCAAACTGGCTGTTTGATTTTGCCATGTTGTCTGACATAACGGAGCATCTCGCCCAACTGAACCAGAGGCTGAAGGGCCGCAAACATGTCATAACGGGGATGTACGACGCGATCACAGCTTTCCAGCTGAAACTGCTCCTATGGAAGCCTCAACTCCAACAGGATAGTCTTGCCCACTTTCCTGTCTGTCAGAGCATCTCAACCTCAGTCCCGGGTGCTTTTTCATGCACTCGATTGGCTACCAAAGTGAACCGGTTGATTCATGAATCCGAACGGCGCTTCTCTGACTTTAAAGCACAGCACTTAACCTTTCCCATCTTTGCCCATCCTTTCACCACCGACGTCCACAGTGCACCACATCACCTTCAGATGGAGTTAATAGAACTTCAATGCAACGGTAGCCTGAGAGCAAAGTTCCAGGATGCTGCAATCGAGGACTTTTACCGTCTCCCCCCCCCTGCTTTGATGCCACAGCTCCGACTTCAAGCTGCCCGTGTCCTGTCCATGTTTGGAAGCACCAACATGTGCAAACAGATGTTTTCAATCATGAATCTGAACAAGACCAAGCACAGATCACGGATCAGCGATGATAACCTCCAAGCTGTTTTACGGATTGCTACCGCAAAAGACCTTAAGCCAGACATCAGTAGTAATAGTATGGCGACTTTGCGCGTGCATGTGAAAATGCACGTGCACGTGAGTGCGTGTGTGTGCGTGTGCGCGTGCTTGATCACGAGCACGTGTCCCCCCTCCACCCCTCCCTATTGGGGCAATAAAAATGTGGTAGTGATAACAGGGATGGGCAATAAAAAAGGGGGTTAGGGTTAAAAAAGGTTTGATTGAGGGGCAATAACAATGCATAGGTATTTGGAATGTATCTGGATGTGATGGTGACCAAAATGTCATTTGATAGGTGGCGACAATAAAAATGCGGAAGTGTTTGATCGTGGTGTTGTTGTTGCAGCTGTCAGTGTGTCAACCCCCCGTTATATGACGTGAGTGTGGTCCTGCACGTGCTCGTACCCCACGGAGGTGTTTGATTGAGGTGCAATAACAATGCATAGATGTTTGGATGTATCTGGATGTGGTGGTGGTCAAAAGGTCATTGATAGGAGGGGGGGTGCAATAAAAAAGGGTTAGGGTTAAAAAGTGTTTTATCGTAGTGCAATAAAAAATGCTTGATGTTGGACGAGTGCAAAGCCTCCTCCATGCCATGAATACAGACGGCTAGAATTTACTCAGAGATGATCCCTCAAACACAACTTTTGACCACACAACAGCAAATGTAAGACATCATTTATGTCTGTATTAAGTGAAGTTTATTTTTTCTCCTCTTCGGCTGCGGCATCGGTGAGTTTTGGTCGTTTTAGTCTGTGGAGCGAAGGCGTGTTGTTGGTGTGGGTAGCATGAAGTAATTAAATCTCTAGCATGCACCCAGAGCGTGTTTTGGTGCTGTTTTTTTAGTGTGCTCATTTAGTTCTTGGTGTTGGAGTTGAGTTTTGTTACGGTAAAAATGATCAGTATGAGCTTTTAGCCGAGCTTCTTCCCGTTATGTGGGTGTGCAGGATGAATGTGTTGCTACACGTGTTTGTATCTGGTGTTAACTAGCGTTAATGTCATATTTCTATCATGCAATATTCACACAAAACAATTTTTTTAATTTTTCAACATACTATACTATGATTTTTTTATGTTTTGACATACTATACTATGACTTTTTTTTTGTTTTGACATACTATACTATGACTTTATTTATTTTTTTGACATTCTATACCATGAATTTTTTTTATTTTTTCAAAATTCTATACTATGACTTATTATTTTTTTTGACATACTATACTATTACTTACTATTTATTTGACATACTATACTATGACTTTTTATTTATTTATTTGACATACTATACTATGACTTTTATTTATTTATTTGACATACTATATTTCGACTTTTTGTTTATTTATTTGACATACTATACTATGACTTTTATTTATTTATTTTACATACTATACTATGACTTTTATTTATTTATTTGACATACTATACTATGACTTTTATTTATTTATTTGACACACTATACTATGACTTTTATATATTTATTTGACATACTATACTATGACTTTTATTTATTTACACTCAAACTAACCTTAGTAAGCTATCTTTATTTAGTTAGCTGATAGTTAGCAAACTAACCTTAGCAAGTTATCTTTATTTAGTTAGCTGTTAGCTAGTTAAAGTGGTCTTTAGCTAACTAGACATATTCATCTGATTAGCTTTAGCTAACATAGCAAGTTGGGCTGAACATTTAAAAAATATATATCAAGCTGTGATTTTTCTTACTAATATTGTGATTTAAATAGATTATTTTCTATAAATCAATCTCCTGTTTTTCTGCTGATTTGACGGTCTAACGTTACACAGTTACAGTGTTAGAAAGTACATTTACTCAAGTACTAGATTTTTAAGTACTTGAGTATTTTCCTTTCATGCCACTTTATACTTCTACTCCAGAACATTTATTCAGAACATTATACTTCTACTCCAGAACATTTATACTTCTACTCCAGAACATTTCAGAGGGAGAAGTTGTACTTTTTATTCCATTTATCTGCATTTACGCTCTACATTTATCTGACAGCTTCAGTTAGTTACTTTACAAACATATGAAAATGCACAGCTGAAACGATTAGTCGATTAACTTATTAATCGATTGACTGAAATTAATTCTCACCTATTTTTGAATATTTCAGTTTTTAAGCAAAATCATTTCATGTTACCAGCTTCACAAATGTGACGATTTGCTGCTTTTCCTTTTTAATTATTTTATTATATATAGATCTATTTAATGATATAATATGTCATAATATAACATTCACAGGTGACATTTTTTTTCTTTTAATACTGAAAGTGCATTTTTCCTGATTGTACTTACATGCTTTTACTGAAGAAACATTTTCAATGCAAGACTTTTACTTGTAACAGAGTATTTTTACAGTGTGGTATTATTACATTTATTTAGGATCTGAATACTTCCTCCAACACTGCACAGTTGTCAACACAATACATTTTTATTAATAATCACAAACTTGCTTTGTAAGTAACCTGAGGTAGTTTTTAACAAACAAAAGATAATTTTAGCTGTCATTCATATGATATTACATTAGTGGTTTACTTCATGAATCGAAGATATTCTGTGTTTAAAGTAAACAGCTTGTTTAAGGTGAGACAGCTCAGTCTGTGTTCAACTTTATTGGTATATTTAGTTGTAACAGTTTGACTCTGATCAATAAATGTGAGGTTGTCCTGTATAATGTTAATAATGAATATCACTGAGGTGTTTCTTCAGCTGATAATCATAATTCAGATTGATACTTGGAGCAGTTCTGTTTTCACTCTCTGATCAGCATCACAGTGTTCATGTTGTTGAGTCTAACTGTCTGATAAATGTTAGTTGTGACACCTACAGTACAGGTACTTATGGCTGAAACCTTGTCTACGTACAGTGCAGGTAAATAACACATGGCAGGTGTGTTTTTGTTAAAAACAGCAGGAATGTGATGAAGCTGCAGGTGTTGGGAGTTCTTGTTTTTCATCTGTGCTCGTTGTGTTTTTAATGCAGTCGGTTTCTTTGCTTCATGGTGTGAATAGTTGACCTCATATCAGTAACACTTGTTATGTGAATACAGACAGTAGAAACGGGTTTATCAAGAAAATCACGTTGAACAAATGTTAAATCTAATCTTTCCTCTGTGACAGGACTACATATATGTAGAGACTGTGATCAGTACAGGTTGTAATATTAATATTTTACACTAGTGGCCAGTTAGTTCAGGATTTGCACAATTCTTTTTAAAATGTTTTACTGATTTAATTTTAGGTGTTTAAACTCTGTTTTCTTGTCAGCAGCTCAGATGTGGAGGAAGAGGAGCTGCAGGTGGAAACACTCGAGGATATTGTTATCATTCAGTTTTCCCTAACATAGTTACTTTTTGAATGACATATAAACATTTAAACTTTATACTGCATGATCATCTTCTCAGTCAGGCTAGGCATTATCTGTTGAGACTGTTTCTTTAGTCAATCTGAAACGTGAGTGTGACACGAAAATGACGAAAATGAAAATGAGTGTGACACGACGCGTTACTTCCGGCGCCGTCCTGGGCGGCAGCCTGCTAGAGTTGCTCCTCGTCATCTTGTCTCTTTTCCACTTTTCTCTATATTTATTTACTCTTTCAAGCTTTCTTGTAAATTAAAGTAGTTAGCTTTTAGTAGAACGATGTGGCTTCGCACGTTCTTTTTTGTTTTTCTCGCTTCGGGAGCACTTTTATCGTGTCGGACCCCCGTCCTGGCGGAGCCGACACGGGGCTCCATTGTTTACACCAGGGATCAGCTGATGAGCCTCCAACGGTGCGACGTGGCCGGTGGGAGACCTGAAATCCCCGAGGAGCTGAGGAAGAAATATCGGGGCTGCAGAGCCGGGAGGAGACGATGGCTAAGGAAGAGGAGATACCGACCGTATCTTCCCTCTATCATCATGGGGAACGTAAGATCTCTGGCAAATAAGATGGACGAGCTAACATCACTCACAAAGAGCGGGAGCGTGTTTCGTGAGGGCTCTGTTATGTGCTTCACTGAGACATGGCTGCATGACAGCATACCGGACTCTATCGTGAGTTTAGCCGGCTTCCAGTTAGTACGGGCGGACAGGAGTTGCAGCGGGAGCGGCAAGAAGAAAGGAGGGGGAGTCGCTCTCTACGTTAACAACAGATGGTGCAACCCTGGACACATCACAGTGAAAGAACGGATGTGCAGCCCGGACATCGAACTGTTAGCAGTAAGTCTTCGTCCATATTATTTGCCCAGAGAGTTTTCCCAGGCCATTGTACTTGTTGTTTACATTCCTCCTACTGCTAACGCGTCGCGGGCGGGTGACGTCATCCACTCCGTGACCGGGAGACTACAGACACTGCATCCCAATGCCTTCATTTCGATCTCTGGGGAGTTTAATCATGTCACCCTGACAACAACACTGCCCACTTTTAAACAGTTTGTGGACTGTAAGACAAGGGACAACAAGACACTTGACCTGCTGTATGCTAACGTTAAGGAAGCATACAGCTCCATTGCTCTCCCCCCCCCTGGGCAGATCAGACCACAACCTGGTCCACCTCAAGCCCCTTTATAAACCTGAAGTCCAGCGGCAACCAGTGATCACCAGAACTGTCCGGAGGTGGTCACAGGATGCTGAGGAGACTCTCCAGGACTGCTTTGAGGGGACAGACTGGGATGTCCTCTGCAATGCTCATGGGGAGGACATAAATGGGCTCACAGACTGCATAACTGAATACGTCAATTTTTGCATGGACAGCGTGATCCCCACCAAAACTGTGAGATGCTACCCCAACAATAAACCCTGGGTGACCAAGGACATCAAGGCGTCACTGAACAGGAAGAAGGTGGCCTTCAGGAGTGGAGACAAGGAGGAGATGAAGAGGGTGCAGATAGAACTGAGGGATAAGATCAAGGAGGGTAAGGAGTGTTACAGGAGGAAGCTTGAGAGGAAACTCCAGCATAACAACACCAGGGATGTGTGGAGTGGCATGAGAACCATCACTGGCCATGGGAAGAAGACCGACCGGGGGATGGAAGGAGACCTGGGGGAGGCCAACGAGTTAAACCGGTTCTTTAACAGGTTTGATGACGCGGCTTCTGCCCACCCTCCCCCCAGCTCGTCCTATGACTCCACTCCCTCTGCTCCTCCACCTCATCTTTCTCCAATGTCTCTGGCCATTCCTTCTTCTGTCCATTCACCCCCACCCCCCTCCCCCCCCCCCCCCTTACACCTCTCACCTGGCTCCCCCGCACCACCATTCACCTCAATACCCCTCCCCCCTTCCCTCATCACCCTCACCCCACCATCTCCCCTCAATGACTTCCCCGGCTCCTGTCCATTCACCTCAGCCCACGTGCCCCCCTCCCCCATCAGGACCCTCTATCGGCTCTCCAGGGTCAATCAACATCACTGCTGAGGATGTGAGAAGAGAGTTCAGTAGACTACGCCCAGGCAAGGCCACAGGCCCTGATGGCCTCAGAGTGCTCAAAGGCTGTGCTACTCAGCTGTGTGTGGTCTTTCAACACATTTTCAACCTCAGCCTGAGCCTGATGGCGGTCCCTGCTCTGTGGAAAACATCATGCCTGGTTCCTGTCCCCAAGAAAAAGCACCCAAACACCCTCAGTGACTACAGACCAGTGGCTCTGACTTCACATGTCATGAAGTCACTGGAAAGGCTAGTCCTGAAGCACCTACGCTCGCTGGCCGAGCCATCACTAGACCCTCTGCAGTTTGCTTATCAGCCCCGCATCGGAGTGGATGACGCCATCATCTTTCTGCTGCACAGGGCTTATACACACCTGGAAGAGGCAGGCAGCAATGTGAGAGTCATGTTTTTTGACTTCTCCAGTGCTTTTAACAGCATACGACCTGCCCTGCTCAGGACTAAGCTACTGGACATGCAGGTGGATGCTCCACTAGTGGCCTGGATCACCAACTACCTCACAGGTCGACCACAGTATGTGAGGCTGCAGAACATCGTGTCGGACACAATACTGAGCAGCACGGGGGCTCCTCAAGGAACGGTCCTGTCTCCCTTCCTGTTCACGCTCTTCACCTCTGACTTCAGATACTGCTCACAGTCCTGCCACCTGCAGAAGTTTTCGGACGACTCTGCCATTGTGGGCTGTATCAGCAGGGGTCAGGAGGATGAGTACAGGAGAGTGGTGGACAGCTTTGTGGAATGGTGTGACCTAAATCAACTGCAGCTCGACATCACAAAGACCAAGGAGCTGGTGGTTGACTTTAGGAAACAAAGGACCAATCCTGAACCAGTCAACATCAGGGGGACAGAGGTGGACATCGTTGAGGACTACAAGTACCTTGGCGTCCACTTGGACAATAAAATGGACTGATCTAAAAACACACAGGCTCTGTACAAGAAGGGTCAGAGCCGCCTGTTTTTCCTCAGGAGACTCAGATCCTTCAACGTCTGCAGAACCATGCTGCAGATGTTCTATGACTCGGTGGTGGCCAGCGTCATCTTCTACGCTGTAGTGTGCTGGGGCAGCAGGGTGAAGGCAGCCGATGCTAATAGACTCAATAAGCTCATCAGGAAAGCTGGTTCTGTCCTGGGAGTGGAACTGGAGTCTTTGGTGGAAGTGTCGGAGAGGAGGATGCTGAGGAAACTACTCAGTATTAGGGACAACGCCTCTCATCCCCTGCACGCCACTCTGGTGTCATACCAGAGCACCTTCAGCCGTAGACTGAGACCACCGAGGTCCAACACAGAACGCCACAGGAGGTCGTTCCTACCAGTGGCCATCAAACTATATAACTCCTCCCCCTTCTGCAGGAAGGACAACTGATAACACTGGTCACTGAGAACAATGATAACGTCAATTTCATGTGCAATAGTACTTTTCTCATTCTCATGTGCAATATAATTGTTCATTGTGTGCAATAGTACTTTCTCATTCTCATGTGCAATATCACTGTTCATTGTGTGCAATATTCAGGTACATCATGTGCAATATTACCTCTTTTCTGTTTTTTAGCTTACCGTACCTTCTTTCTATTTCACTTATCTTATCTTATTTACTCATTTTACTTAATGCTACTTACTTACTTAAATTGTCATTCTACTAGGCACTGGTGCTAGAAATAGTACGTTTTTACTTTTTATTTTATACACTTGTATTTTATACACTTGAAACTCGTTGTAATTTGTTGTATTTTTTGTATTTTTTGAGCAATCTCTGGCACAAGAATTTCCTTCGGGATTAATAAAGTTCTATCTTATCTTATCTTATCTTATCTTATCTAAATAAAAATACATTATTGTTAAAGTTCCTCATTAATGATAAGCTTCTACAAAAACAACTCTAAAAGCTCTAAAAACAACAACTATAAAAGCACATTGCTATTTAACTAAAACTCATTTTTATGTTTAAATCATGTCAATAAATGAGTTTTAGTTAAATAGCAATGTGCTTTTATAGTTGTTGTTTTTTCAGAATTATATGACTAAGATTTTTCTGAACATCTGGAAGAAAAAATATCATTTCTGTTGCACAATAAAAACATTTCTGAGTTGAAAGTCTTTTTCATGATCTAAACATAGTAGCCAGAAATGCCACATCTTCCTTGCTTAATTAGTACAATAACCTACATTTTGAAATGTATTATATTATTATCTTATTAGTTATATTTGTATGGTTCTTCCACTATTTCATGTTTCAGCTTTTTTATTTTTACAAAAAGAGAAAAAACTTAAGTAATATCCAGTAACCTGGATTTCTAAATATAATCCCAAATTCTTTACTAGTCAAATGTTTAAGTTACTAGTTTATTGAATTTCACGTCAGTATTTCAGAATTAGTAGAAGCTTATCATTAATGAGTAACTTTAACAATAATGTATTTTTATTTTCGTGTCACACTATCACGTTTCAGATTGACTAAAGAAACAGTCTCAACAGATAATGCCTAGCCTGACTGAGAAGATGATCATGCAGTATAAAGTTTAAATGTTTATATGTCATTCAAAAAGTAACTATGTTAGGGAAAACTGAATGATAACCTAATAATAATAATAATATCCTCGAGTGTTTCCACCTGCAGCTCCTCTTCCTCCACATCTGAGCTGCTGACAAGAAAACAGAGTTTAAACACCTAAAATTAAATCAGTAAAACATTTTAAAAAGAATTGTGCAAATCCTGAACTAACTGGCCACTAGTGTAAAATATTAATATTACAACCTGTACTGATCACAGTCTCTACATATATGTAGTCCTGTCACAGAGGAAAGATTAGATTTAACATTTGTTCAACGTGATTTTCTTGATAAACCCGTTTCTACTGTCTGTATTCACATAACAAGTGTTACTGATATGAGGTCAACTATTCACACCATGAAGCAAAGAAACCGACTGCATTAAAAACACAACGAGCACAGATGAAAAACAAGAACTCCCAACACCTGCAGCTTCATCACATTCCTGCTGTTTTTAACAAAAACACACCTGCCAGGTGTTATTTACCTGCACTGTACGTAGACAAGGTTTCAGCCATAAGTACCTGTACTGTAGGTGTCACAACTAACATTTATCAGACAATTAGACTCAACAACATGAACACTGTGATGCTGATCAGAGAGTGAAAACAGAACTGCTCCAAGTATCAATCTGAATTATGATTATCAGCTGAAGAAACACCTCAGTGATATTCATTGTTAACATTATACAGGACAACCTGACATTTATTGATCAGAGTCAAACTGTTACAACTAAATATACCAATAAAGTTGAACACAGACTGAGCTGTCTCACCTTAAACAAGCTGTTTACTTTAAACACAGAATATCTTCGATTCATGAAGTAAACCACTAATGTAATATCATATGGATGACAGCTAAAATTATCTTTTGTTTGTTAAAAACTACCTCAGGTTACTTACAAAGCAAGTTTATGATTATTAATAAAAATGTATTGTGTTGACAACTGTGCAGTGTTGGAGGAAGTATTCAGATCCTAAATAAATGTAATAATACCACACGGTAAAAATACTCTGTTACAAGTAAAAGTCTTGCATTGAAAATGTTTCTTCAGTAAAAGCATGTAAGTAAAATCAGGAAAAATGCACTTTAAGTATTAAAAGAAAGAAAATGTCCCCTGTGAATGTTATATTATGACATATTATACCATTAAATAGATCTATATATAATAAAATAATTAAAAAGGAAAAGCAGCAAATCGTCACATTTGTGAAGCTGGAAAGATGCAATGATTTTGCTTAAAAAATGACATAATCAAAAATAGGTGCCAATTAATTTCAGTCAATCGATTAATAAGTTAATCGACTAATCGTTTCAGCTGTGCATTTTCATATGTTTGTAAAGTAACTAACTGAAGCTGTCAGATAAATGTAGAGCGTAAATGCAGATAAATGGAATAAAAAGTACAACTTCTCCCTCTGAAATGTTCTGGAGTAGAAGTATAAATGTACTGGAGTAGAAGTATAAAGTGGCATGAAAGGAAAATACTCAAGCACTTAAAAATCTAGTACTTGAGTAAATGTACTTTCTAACACTGTAACTGTGTAACGTTAGACCGTCAAATCAGCAGAAAAACAGGAGATTGATTTATAGAAAATAATCTATTTAAATCACAATATTAGTAAGAAAAATCACAGCTTGATATATATTTTTTAAATGTTCAGCCCAACTGGCTATGTTAGCTAAAGCTAATCAGATGAATATGTCTAGTTAGCTAAAGACCACTTTAACTAGCTAACAGCTAACTAAATGAAGATAACTTGCTAAGGTTAGTTTGCTAACTATCAGCTAACTAAATAAAGATAGCTTACTGAGGTTAGTTTGAGTGTAAATAAATAAAAGTCATAGTATAGTATGTCAAATAAATAAACAAAAAGTTGTGATATAGTATGTCAAATAAATAAATAAAAAGTCATAGTATAGTGTGTCAAATAAATAAAAGTCATAGTATAGTATGTCAAATAAATAAATAAAAGTCATAGTATAGTGTGTCAAATAAATAAAAGTCATAGTATAGTATGTCAAATAAATAAATAAAAGTCATAGTATAGTATGTCAAATAAATAAAAGTCATAGTATAGTATGTCAAATAAATAAATAAAAGTCAAAGTATAGTATGTCAAATAAATAAATAAAAGTCATAGTATAGTATGTCAAATAAATAAATAAAAGTCATAGTATAGTATGTCAAATAAATTAATAAAAGTCATAGTATAGTATGTAAAATAAATAAAAGTCATAGTTAGTATGTCAAATAAATAAAAAAAGTCGTAATATAGTATGTCAAATATATAAATAAAAGTCATAGTATAGTATGTCAAATAAATTAGTAAGTCATGGTATAGTATGTCAAAAAATAGATAAAAGTCATAGTATAGTATGTCAAAAAAAAAAAAAAATAAGTCATAGTATAGTATGTCAAATAAATAAACAAAAGTCGCAATAAAGTATGTCAAATAAATAAACAAAAGTCGTATATAGTATGTCTAATAAATAAATAAAAGTCGTAATATAGTATGTCAAATAAATAAATAAAAGTCATAGTATAGTATGTCAAAAAATAATAAAAGTCATGGTATAGTATGTCAAATAAATAAATAAAATTCATAGTATATTATGTCAAATAAATAAAAAAAGTCGTATTATAGTATGTCAAATAAATAAATAAAAGTCATAGTATAGTATGTCAAATAAATAGTAAGTCATGGTATAGTATGTCAAAAAATAGATAAAAGTCATAGTATAGTATGTCAAATAAATAAATAAAAGTCATAGTATAGTATGTCAAATAAATAAATAAAAAACATAGTATAGTATGTCAAATAAATAATAAGTCATAGTATAGTATGTCAAATAAATAAATAAAAGTCATAGTATAGTAGATAGATAGATAGATACTTTATTGATCCTGAAGGAAATTTTGGCATCCATAGCTTAAATAACAAGTCCAACACCAATACACCTTAAAAAGAGTTACAAACATTATAAAGTGAAATAAAATAAAAATAAGATAACATAAGTACAGCAGTGAAGTGTCATTGTGCCATTTGTAGTGCAAATAGGACAAAAAGTGCAAATAGTGCAAGAGTACTGAGTAGTCTTGTGCAGTACTGAAAATAGCAGTGTATACTATGGTGTATGTACAGTAGTGCCATGTAATGGTATAATAATTTAAAAGAAGTCAAGTACTCAGGTGGGTATGTAAAAAATGTCAATTACACCAATAATAACAAATATGAATAAATATGAATATGGATATGAATACAATACAATAGCCACCATACTGAGGATGTGTGGCAGCAGAGAGGCAGTGTGTCTGTCTATAGTTAAAGTTATAGTATGTCAAATAAATAAATAAAAGTCATAGTATAGTGTGTCAAATAAATAAATAAAAGTCATAGTATAGTATGTCAAATAAATTAAAAGTCATAGTATAGTATGTCAAATAAATAAATAAAAGTCATAGTATAGTATCTCAAATAAATAAAAGTCATAGTATAGTGTGTAAAATAAATAAAAGTCATAGTATAGTATGTCAAATAAATAAAAGTCATAGTATAGTATGTCAAAAAATAAATAAAAGTCATAGTATAGTATGTCAAATAAATAAATAAAAGTCATAGTATAGTATGTCAAATAAATAAATAAAAGTCATAGTATAGTATGTCAAATAAATAAATAAAAGTCATAGTATAGTGTGTCAAATAAATAAAAGTCATAGTATAGTATGTCAAATAAATAAATAAAAAATCATAGTATAGTATGTCAAATAAATAAAAGTCATAGTATAGTATGTCAAATAAATAAATAAAAGTCATAGTATAGTATGTCAAATAAATAAATAAAAGTCATAGTATAGTTGTGTAAAATAAATAAAAGTCATAGTATAGTATGTCAAATAAATAAAAAAAGTCGTAATATAGTATGTCAAATATATAAATAAAAGTCATAGTATAGTATGTCAAATAAATTAATAAGTCATGGTATAGTATGTCAAAAAATAGATAAAAGTCATAGTATAGTATGTCAAAAAAAAAAAAAAAAAGTCATAGTATAGTATGTCAAATAAATAAATAAAATCATAGTATAGTATGTCAAATAAATAAAAATCATAGTATGGGATGTCAAATAAATAAATAAAAGTCATAGTATAGTATGTCAAATAAATAAATAAAAGTCATAGTATAGTGTGTCAAATAAATAAATAAAAGTCATAGTATAGTATTAAAATAAATAAATAAAAGTCACAGTATAGTATGTCAAATAAATAAATAAAAGTCATAGTATAGTATGTCAAATAAATAAATAAAAGTCATAGTATAGTATGTCAAATAAATAAATAAAAGTCATAGTATAGTATGTCAAAAAAATAAATAAAAGTCATACTATAGTGTGTCAAATAAATAAATAAAAGTCATAGTATAGTGTGTCAAATAAATAAAAGTCATAGTATAGTATGTCAAATAAATAAATAAAAGTCATAGTATAGTATGTCAAATAAATAAAAGTCATAGTATAGTATGTCAAATAAATAAATAAAAGTCATAGTATAGTATGTCAAATAAATAAATAAAAGTCATAGTATAGTATGTCAAATAAATAAAAGTCATAGTATAGTATGTCAAATAAATAAAAAAAGTCGTAATATAGTCTGTCAAATATATAAATAAAAGTCATAGTATAGTATGTCAAATAAATTAATAAGTCATGGGATAGTATGTCAAAAAAATAGATAAAAGTCATAGTATAGTATGTCAAATAATAAATAAAAGTCATAGTATAGTATGTCAAATAAATAAAAGTCATAGTATAGTATGTCAAATGAATAAATAAAAGTCATAGTCTAGTGATGTCAAATAAATAAATAAAAGTCATAGTATAGTGTGTCTAATAAAAAATAAAAGTCATAGTATAGTATGTCAAATAAATAAATAAAAGTCATAGTATAGTATGTCAAATAAATAAATAAAGTCATAGCTATAGTATGTCAAATAAATAAACAAAAGTCGTAATATATATGTCAAATAAATAAATAAAAGTCATAGTATAGTATGTCAAATAAATAAATAAAAGTCATAGTATAGTATGTCAAATAAATAAATAAAAGTCATAATATAGGTATGTCAAATAAATAAACAAAAGTCGTATATAGTATGTCAAATAAATAAATAAAAGTCATAGTATAGTGTGTCAAATAATAAATAAAAGTCATAGTATAGTATGTCAAATAAATAAATAAAAGTCATAGTATAGTATGTCAAATAAATAAATAAAAGTCATAGTATAGATGTCAAATAAATAAATAAAAGTCATAGTAGAGTAGATAGATAGATAGATACTTTATTGATCCTGAAGGAAATTTAGGCATCCAGTAGCTTAAATAACAAGTCCAACACCAATACACCTTAAAAAAAGATACAAACGAATATAAAGTGAAATAAAATAAAAATAAGATAACATAAGTACAGCAGTGAAGTGTCATTGTGCCATTTGTAGTGCAAATAGTGCAAATAGTGCATATGAATATGGATATGAATACAATACAATAGCCACCATACTGAGGATGTGTGGCAGCAGAGAGGCAGTGTGTCTGTCTATAGTTAAAGTTATAGTATGTCAAATAAATAAATAAAAGTCATAGTATAGTATGTCAAATAAATAAACAAAAAGTCTTAATATAGTATGTCAAATAAATAAATAAAAGTCATAGTATAGTGTGTCAAATAAATAAATAAAAGTCATAGTATAGTATGTCAAAAAAAAAATAAGTCATAGTATAGAATGTCGAAAAAATAAAAAAATCTCATGGTATAGAATGTCAAAAAATAAATAAAGTCATAGTATAGTATGTCAAATAAATAAATAAAAGTCATAGTATAGTTGTCAAATAAATAAATAAAAATCATAGTATAGTATGTCAAAAAAAAAAATAAGTCATAGTATAGTATGTTGAAAAATTAAAAAAATTGTTTTGTGTGAATATTGCATGATAGAAATATGACATTAACGCTAGTTAACACCAGATACAAACACGTGTAGCAACACATTCATCCTGCACACCCACATAACGGGAAGAAGCTCGGCTAAAAGCTCATACTGATCATTTTTACCGTAACAAAAAATCAACTCCAACACCAAGAACTAAATGAGCACACTAAAAAAAAAAGCACCAAAACACGCTCGGGGCATGCTAGAGATTAACTACTTCATGCTACCACACCAACAACACTCTTCGCTCACAGACTAAAACGA
>CAKAOJ020000945.1:0-25450 GCA_916701645.2 Sebastolobus alascanus | reverse complement strand
CCATATCCCGGGCAGCTGAACCGATCTCATCCAACCCATCCAAGGGGCTTGTCTATCCAGACAACGTGTGAGGAAACGGCCTCTGGACCCACAGAACCAACTGCAGCGATAAGTGAATGTTCCGTGGCTTTATGATCAATAGTTGTTTGTCAGACATATCTTCTAAATTTCCTAATCTTCCAAATTATTAACTGCAACTTTTATAGCTTAGAGAGAATAATCAGACTTTCCCTCACTACTAAAGTTCCAATCAGAATTGCTTCATTGAATTTTCATTTCATTCATTCATTCATTAATTAATTAATTACCAGTGTTAATTAGTCATTTGTATATTCATCACTTCATTTATTCAATTATCACGATTTATGGTAAATAAATGTTTCACTTTATCACTACGTCATGTCTGTGTGTGTATTTCAAAGCAGAACTGTAGATCAATGAATTCAGAACTTATACTTCAGACTTGAGATTGATTAATGATCAATACTTCTATCACAATAGTTTCTGCTTTTACTATAAAAAGTGGTGGTGCCCCGAATTGAGTATTTCTTTATTTAACGAGTGCAAATCTTTAATTACATGTAGATGTGGTTGTAACGCTACAGTATAATTGGTGCCGTCCGTGTGAGACGAAATCAAATCAACAAGTCTGCTGAAATTAATACACAGATATTTTCCGCTGATACTGTGAAATAGTGAATTTATCCCCGTTGAAAGAAATAGGTTTTTATCAAACTTCACCTAACTTTAGAAAGTTAATTCTTATCTTGCTGTCTGCTTGACGATCTTTAATGCTGCTACTTGACTTTCTGCTGATTACTGGATGTGTGTGAGCATTCACATTTCTTATTGATTGTTACATTTGCCTGCGAAGTTATGATTTGAGCTCAGCGTTTAAATTGTAAAGTTGAATTTACACCGGCGAAGGCCCGGTTGTAAATGCGCCGTGTTTCGAGGCGTATAGCTGCATTGACAGAAGAAAGCGTTACTAATTAGCCTGGAGCTATTGGTGTAATTGCATGCAAAAGTGTATTGATACGCTTATTGATAAGGCCTTGACAGAAACCAATTCTATCTTCTGTTCCTGGGATTGTGGAATAGCCCGTGCATGGTTCCTATCTGACCCAGATGCCTGTTTAGCCGGACAAGCTTAGCTAACTTGCCGCTAAACGCCGCCCGTGTGGTTTAAAACTCTGCTTGTTTATCTGTCGCGAACAGTAAGAGTACCCTTGTGGTTTGATGCAGAGAGATTAAGTGCTTTGAGGTACTTTGCAAGTCCCGAAGAGGACTTTTGTTGCGAAAGAAATCTTGCTCCAGCCGTGGAGTGAGTTTTCGGGCCGCCGTGCCTGTTTCAAAGTGTGTTATTGTTTGCGGAGACAACTTCCCTGTTCTGTGTCAAAATACAGACTGAGCTTGAGCGAGCGCAGAAGCTCTCAGTGGGCGTTGCTTAGAGACGTCATCCAGAGCTCCTCCTTGTCTGCGAGGGCGAGCCTGTTGTCTCCATCTGGTGGACGATTTGGTTAACGAAACTTGGGATTGAATATTCAAACTTTTCTCTGTGTACCTAACATACTTTGTAAATGCAAACTTACCACGAACAATTGTAATGAAACAACGACAATAACATCTCTTCCTACTAACTACTCTTAAGTAGTGAGTTAAATCCATACAATTCACCCTCCTGCCTGCTACCACTTTGGAATGTCAACGCTATTTACATCTGAGATTTAATTAGTGGTCTATGTTTTTGCAAATGTGATTGATAATGCAGCTTCTGTTTGATTCCTGTTCAGTGTGATTGCTCCCTAATAATCACCTGTGTTCTTATAAAAAACACCACTCATTTACTAAATGAATGATCAACATAATTTAATAACCATTTGAGTTTGCTTGCTCACAGATTTTATTAATTGATCATTTATAAAGATTGACAACAATAAAGCACATAGGATTTGATGATTCATTCACAGAACAACTTACGAGTTGTAAACAACCCGTAAATAACTGCATGCAAGATTAACATACTTGTTGTGGTATGACAAAGAATATGATTAATTAACTAATTTCAATTAACTTTTCATTTTATTACTTTATTAACCAAGTTCTTTAACCAAACCACCTGTCAAAATGTCCAATCCTGATCAACCCGGTCGAACCAGTCCAGCCTCATCTGATGGCTCATATGGTGCGATATTGTGGACAATTTAGAGATTGCGCTTGTGGACTTGACTGAAGATTTATTGCCTGGGTATGTAGCACACATCCAAGGTAAAGATTCCTCAGAGCAAACAAACATAATGTCAGACCTCATCCATGAAGCCCAGTCTAATCCACTAAAAGGTAAAGCACTAGCTAAGATGCTAGGTAGCATGACTGCCGTGTTAACAGCGCAGCTTAAACACACTCGGAGACTGCTTTACCTTGCAGCAGGTAAGTTGAAATCGCGCGCGCAACAAGTCGCACAGCTACAGGAAGGAAACAAATCCCTTCATCAAAAACTTGAAACTTCCAAACAATCTTTGGCTCAAGCGGACACACGCATTAATGAGCTGACAACTCAACTCAAACCCCAGATGAGGAAAAGGCAGACTTGGAAAAACGGAATCGAGATTTGAAGCAGTCGCTTCAAATGCGAGAGCAACAACTGGTTGCCATACAAGATCGATTTGATGAGGTAAGTCATGTCAATGTTGAATCCAGAGAACTACTTGATAAAGCATTGGTACAAGTAGACAATTTAAAATCTCACAACAGGGTCTATGAACAACGCATGGACGCTGATCAAAGGCAGTTAAGGCAGATGCAACACCAACTAACAGAAGCCAAGGAGGAATTGGCTGATGCCCGCCATCGACAGGAAGTGAAGGACGAAGAATTAGCAGCGGCTAAAAGAGATCTCCAATATTCTTTTGAGATAAATAGAACCCGACAATCACTTTTCGATGATGCTTTCCTTGAAGAAAGGAAAAAGAGCCACGCCCGAGAAGCTCAACGAGACGCGGATGCGCAGTTTCGTTCACCGTACACTCCAGATCTCTTTGGAACAAACAGAACTCCAGCGACCCCGGTCAGGCCGGCTTCTCCTTTGCAACCTTATTCACCTCCGGGTCCCCAGACTTTACCAGGTCCATCAGACCGCGATTTAGATAAAATCGCTCGTAACTTACCACGCTTCGAACCCAAACCTGGTGTCTCTCAGGACACCAGAGCCTACTTGAAAGACATCGACTTCTACCTGCGTAAATTTCAAAATGTCACCGTCGATGAAAAGATATACCTGATCAAAGGTACCTTCAATCGCGACGTTAGCAGTTTTATCGAACGCCAGCCAAACTCAGTCAGAACTGACTATGGCCTGCTCTGTCAGGCATTGGAAAAAGAATTCTCCGACAGCTTATCGCTGACCGGCTTAACAGCTGCTATGACGGTAAGACAAGGGAGAAACGAATCACCTAAAGAATTTCACCATCGCCTTCTCAAAGCTTACTTTGGTTCTCGAAATGAACCTGGGATGGAGGAAGACTTGAACTTCAAAACCCTCTTTGTCCAGAACCTCCATCCCACCACGAGTGATCAACTTGGTGTACTGGCAAACCCACTCACCTCAACCATCCAACACTTGCGTGACCTAGCCTCTCTGGGATTTGCAAAGCAAAAGCAATCCCTAATCAAGCAAGCTGAGCCCAACACCATCCTGAGTCTTAACACTAGACACTTTTCCATGGAGCTAGAAGGAGCCCCCGGCGGTGAACTACATGGTTCACCCAAACGTCCTCCACACACCTACCGGCGTGTTGAGGAGCAGAGACCGTCTGCACCACAGCGAAACGATCAGAACCACGGGTACTCAAAACGACCTTGGCCTAACAGACTCCAGGGCCACTCCAAGCTCGATCAGAATCGCCAGTATAGGTACCAACCAAACCAGTGGGAAAATCGCAGGACTTATGACGACCAAGGAAAGGGCCGTTATAAATCACCAGATAATTACCCACAGTACAAACGACATCAGAAACCATCCCACCATGACATCCCTGAGGAGGATAAAATGAGATATGGTAACAAACCAGCTTTCCAGCGGATGAAAAACAACTCCAAAGGTAAGTTTAACAAACCTAAGCTTGCCAGAGAAGACCTGGAATCCCTAAAGAGTCTTCTCCATGACATTTGCGAGGAGAACAGCAAGAAAGCTGATCTTTTCTCCGTGAATCCAACAGCCACTAGGGCCACTCCACAAAACAACCCCTCCAACCTACCTGAGGAGGTGGTTGGGGAGCATCGACTGATTTCCCGTGACCCAGAGCCTGTTCCCCTGCGAAACCAGAACCATGCTCCCCGAGGGAATGGATGTCATGAGTCAAAACAGGGGGGTGAAAAACCTGTTCCCCCCAGCTCAGTCTTGTTGATGCAACTAGACTCCAAAAACAAGTCCCCTAGCGACGACGAATCAACCATTCAGGGTGAAACACCCCCTCAATTCTTGTGCAACCTCGAGGAAAAAGGAGTTGCTCGTAAATTCTACCTGTCTACGACTCTTGAAAACATGCTTGATCACGAAGCACTACTTGACACGGCTGCAGACATCACCCTGATGTCATCAGAGCTTTTCAGCAGGTTGCAAACGATAGCGCGCCGATCAAACAAACACTTGAAACTCCAGAAATGTTCCCTGGATGTTCAGCCGTATGCCCCGTTAGGCACCACATTGACAACAGTGTTGATGGTGCACATAACCATCGGGCCAATGCGTTGTGTTCACCCCGTGTACATCTCTCCTCTTAATGCCATTCCTTTTCTCATCGGCAAAGACCTGCTTAACCGATTCGAGCCGTTAATCGACTTCAAACGCTCAAAGATCTGGTCACAGGTTCGTCAACCTCTGCCTATCTCTTTTTCCCCAAGCGCTGGCGCTCAATGCTACGCACTGGGGACCACAGAGACCGAAACCCAGGTTCAGAATGTTCCACCCGACCAACCAGAAGCAACTGAAGTTGGTGAAATCCCTGAACCATACGTCGTAAAGTCACAGGGCGCCCTCAAGGCCCCACTTTGGACATTCAACCCGGAATCTCTGCCAGACTCCACCTCTTTTCCCAGCCCTCCCACCCCTACGGTCTGTGCAGTCACTCAGTCTCAGTCGACGGCCAAACCACCGGCAGACCCTGTCACTCCGGATGCTGTCTCTGTGACGCCTGAGTTCTCTGGCTCTAACCGGGTCTCACTTCAGACTTTGAACCCGGCGGTCCACACCATGGACCTCTATCTCTTTGATCCCTTGGCACATGACGTTTTCGATGCTGAATTTGAGTCTATGCTAAACTTGCGACACCTGTTCAAATTGCGCTCTTCCCTGCAGGTGAATACGGGCCTTTTGGTCCATGTTTCCGACGCACTCACTTCTCCTGCGCTCGTGGTGCCTCGAAACCACAGGGGGGTGATGCTGATGCACGCCCATGATTCACTCGGTGCAGGCCACACAACTGTTAAAGCAACACTCGCACTGAAACAAGTCGCTTGTTGGCCACAAAAGCAGGAAGACGTGGCGGATTACATCAAACGCTTTTTAGTCCGTTGCCAATGCCAACCATCAAACCACATAAAATTCACAGGGAAAGCTTACCGGACGTATGCGTCCCAGACAGATCATAGACTGCAGAAAATTTAGAGCACCCTGAGGTGCCAGGTACTAGGGTTATAACACAAGAGGAAAATCATAAACTCTAGTACAAGTTGTACAGTGAAAGCTGTATTGGATGAAAGTCATTTCAAGTCAGGTGCCTTGTCTCCAGTCAAGTCCACTGTGTATAAAACTCACCACCATTTTAAACTTGCTCTGCAATAATCACTCACTCAAACCACTTGGGTACAAGTGGGGGTTATCCAATAAATTACAAACACCCATTTGGTTACAAGTGGGGGTTATCCAGTAAATGACAAATACCAAAAGTTCACCATCACTCGATCGGAAGTGAGTGGTACCCAGACGAGAGAAAAACAGTGCATTGGAGGCTTGCTAGCTGCAGCCTCCGTCGTCGGTTCTCTTTTCAGTTTAGGTCTATCTTCTGTCAATGCAAGCGTCTCCTAGGTGAACTACATGCTGAAATTCCCAAAGTACACGATCAGATGGGAAAACAGCCAAACCAGTTAGAAACCTTACAGGGGTTTATCATTCAAAACCATAAGTGCGATAGACACCCTACTCTTGGTCTTGTCGGTTGATTCTGCACACACAACTAGTAATCAGGCTAATGTACGACATGATTCGTGACATCGGATCCTCAGTCGACAGCCTAGCCACGGGTAGGATTTTCCCATATGTTGTCCCAGGAACGTTAGTTCAGGACCTCTTCCACCAGTGACAAAGTATTCCACGCCCCGCCATTTTAGAACTGGTGTCCAATTAAAAGGTAGACCTCATAAGTTAGTTTAATTCTAAGTAGGTTAGAAGTTTAATCAACTGAATAGTATTCAGAATCTTTTGTTTTAAACCATATATGTATTTAGAAATTAGATACATCATATATTTTTTCTAACCATTTAGAAGTTATCCATCATTTTTTTTTTTTGTTTAAGACAACAACTCTGATCATAAAGCTATTCTGCCACCTGCCATCCCTGTCTATCACCATCATCGTCTCGACAATGAGGCTCCCTTCACAGCACCATCATCGTTTCGACAACGAGGTTCCCTTTACGCACCATCCTCGTTTCAACAACGTAACGATACTCCCTGGACAGCGAGTATCGTTCCGAGTGGGGGATATGTAGCGTGAATGGTGCCTGCTACTTTGAGAAGCATCTTATCTCACCCTGCATCTACTGGGTTGAGAAAAACACATTCTTGTGTCCAACAAGATTTGGTCATTTACAGATGGATGTCTCCAAAGAAAGAACAATTTGTTTGGATAAAGGGCCATAAACTCTTTTATCGACCATCGAGTGTCAGTTTTGACACTGTCCAGGAGGATAATAACTTTTAAAACTGTGGGAAGGGTTTTCTCCCCACTTAAACCAACAAGAACTGATAACTTTTCCTGACTTCAAAGTGATCCGTTTGGTCAAAAACACACACACACACACACACTCCCCTGTCCATCTCACATTCCACAGCCTAGGTTTCTTAACCTTTCGGTGACCCAGAGATTCACTCCAGCGGTGAAGCGTCAACCCCACCTAGTTTTCATCTGTGGTAATGTGACCAATAATTAAAGTGTTTAGAAGTCATCATGAGTTAGATTATTGACTTCTTTGTGTATAATCATTAATGGTATTGTAATACGTTTTAATGTTTTATCAGTGATGTTCAATAGATGTAATACCTTAAGTTTAAAGTTGTTAAAAAGGAGTTATAACTTGAACTTAGAATTACATTTTTTCAATCTTGATACTAATGTTTGATTAAAACATTAGTGGTTTTATAGTTTTTGATATGTGTCTGTCTCGTGCAAAAGTAAGGAAAAATTAGTAAAGAGGGAATTCTGATTTTGCGCGTGTAAAGGTTTTTCAATAATGAATCGATCAGAGAAAGAGAGAGAGACGGTCTCGACCCCTCCCTCCCAGAGGGGGTTAAAGAAGAGATGACACAGAGTCAGAGGTGCTGTTGTCAGATGAAGTTGAGAAAGTTGTCCGCAGGGAGATGACTCCACGGGAGCTCTCCAGAACTAACATACATACATTTCATTTGTGTGTTTATTTTCTACCTCATGTTCATTTTTATGAGTCAAGTGACTTCTAAAGGACAGCATTTTTAAAGATCTTTTGTTTATCTCGCGTGATTTAAATGCTAAGTGCTCCGCCAGCATTTCCAGTTTTTCCGTGAAATAGATCAATTCTAAAGCTTCAGAAGATAATCCGACTTCAGCTTTTTGATCTCTTTCAACGAGTAATCAGCCAACGGACTTCAACTCCCACATTCAATGTTCTGACGAGAAAGTTGAATGTTCTCCACGCTTTGCTGTTTGGTATCCCGGGCCAGCTGAACCGATCTCATCCAACCCATCCAAGGGGCTTGTCTATCCAGACAACGTGTGAGGAAACGGCCTCTGGACCCACAGAACCAACTGCAGCGATAAGTGAATGTTCCGTGGCTTTATGATCAATAGTTGTTTGTCAGACATATCTTCTAAATTTCCTAATCTTCCAAATTATTAACTGCAACTTTTATAGCTTAGAGAGAATAATCAGACTTTCCCTCACTACTAAAGTTCCAATCAGAATTGCTTCATTGAATTTTCATTTCATTCATTCATTCATTAATTAATTAATTACCAGTGTTAATTAGTCATTTGTATATTCATCACTTCATTTATTCAATTATCACGATTTATGGTAAATAAATGTTTCACTTTATCACTACGTCATGTCTGTGTGTGTATTTCAAAGCAGAACTGTAGATCAATGAATTCAGAACTTATACTTCAGACTTGAGATTGATTAATGATCAATACTTCTATCACAATAGTTTCTGCTTTTACTATAAAAAGTGGTGGTGCCCCGAATTGAGTATTTCTTTATTTAACGAGTGCAAATCTTTAATTACATGTAGATGTGGTTGTAACGCTACAGTATAATTGGTGCCGTCCGTGTGAGACGAAATCAAATCAACAAGTCTGCTGAAATTAATACACAGATATTTTCCGCTGATACTGTGAAATAGTGAATTTATCCCCGTTGAAAGAAATAGGTTTTTATCAAACTTCACCTAACTTTAGAAAGTTAATTCTTATCTTGCTGTCTGCTTGACGATCTTTAATGCTGCTACTTGACTTTCTGCTGATTACTGGATGTGTGTGAGCATTCACATTTCTTATTGATTGTTACATTTGCCTGCGAAGTTATGATTTGAGCTCAGCGTTTAAATTGTAAAGTTGAATTTACACCGGCGAAGGCCCGGTTGTAAATGCGCCGTGTTTCGAGGCGTATAGCTGCATTGACAGAAGAAAGCGTTACTAATTAGCCTGGAGCTATTGGTGTAATTGCATGCAAAAGTGTATTGATACGCTTATTGATAAGGCCTTGACAGAAACCAATTCTATCTTCTGTTCCTGGGATTGTGGAATAGCCCGTGCATGGTTCCTATCTGACCCAGATGCCTGTTTAGCCGGACAAGCTTAGCTAACTTGCCGCTAAACGCCGCCCGTGTGGTTTAAAACTCTGCTTGTTTATCTGTCGCGAACAGTAAGAGTACCCTTGTGGTTTGATGCAGAGAGATTAAGTGCTTTGAGGTACTTTGCAAGTCCCGAAGAGGACTTTTGTTGCGAAAGAAATCTTGCTCCAGCCGTGGAGTGAGTTTTCGGGCCGCCGTGCCTGTTTCAAAGTGTGTTATTGTTTGCGGAGACAACTTCCCTGTTCTGTGTCAAAATACAGACTGAGCTTGAGCGAGCGCAGAAGCTCTCAGTGGGCGTTGCTTAGAGACGTCATCCAGAGCTCCTCCCTTGTCTGCGAGGGCGAGCCTGTTGTCTCCATCTGGTGGACGATTTGGTTAACGAAACTTGGGATTGAATATTCAAACTTTTCTCTGTGTACCTAACATACTTTGTAAATGCAAACTTACCACGAACAATTGTAATGAAACAACGACAATAACATCTCTTCCTACTAACTACTCTTAAGTAGTGAGTTAAATCCATACCAATTCACCCTCCTGCCTGCTACCACTTTGGAATGTCAACGCTATTTACATCTGAGATTTAATTAGTGGTCTATGTTTTTGCAAATGTGATTGATAATGCAGCTTCTGTTTGATTCCTGTTCAGTGTGATTGCTCCCTAATAATCACCTGTGTTCTTATAAAAACAACCACTCATTTACTAAATGAATGATCAACATAATTTAATAACCATTTGAGTTTGCTTGCTCACAGATTTTATTAATTGATCATTTATAAAGATTGACAACAATAAAGCACATAGGATTTGATGATTCATTCACAGAACAACTTACGAGTTGTAAACAACCCGTAAATAACTGCATGCAAGATTAACATACTTGTTGTGGTATGACAAAGAATATGATTAATTAACTAATTTCAATTAACTTTTCATTTTATTACTTTATTAACCAAGTTCTTTAACCAAACCACCTGTCAAAATGTCCAATCCTGATCAACCCGGTCGAACCAGTCCAGCCTCATCTGATGGCTCATATGGTAGCGATATTGTGGACAATTTAGAGATTGCGCTTGTGGACTTGACTGAAGATTTATTGCCTGGGTATGTAGCACACATCCAAGGTAAAGATTCCTCAGAGCAAACAAACATAATGTCAGACCTCATCCATGAAGCCCAGTCTAATCCACTAAAAGGTAAAGCACTAGCTAAGATGCTAGGTAGCATGACTGCCGTGTTAACAGCGCAGCTTAAACACACTCGGAGACTGCTTTACCTTGCAGCAGGTAAGTTGAAATCGCGCGCGCAACAAGTCGCACAGCTACAGGAAGGAAACAAATCCCTTCATCAAAAACTTGAAACTTCCAAACAATCTTTGGCTCAAGCGGACACACGCATTAATGAGCTGACAACTCAACTCAAAGCCCCAGATGAGGAAAAGGCAGACTTGGAAAAACGGAATCGAGATTTGAAGCAGTCGCTTCAAATGCGAGAGCAACAACAGGTTGCCTTACAAGATCGATTTGATGAGGTAAGTCATGTCAATGTTGAATCCAGAGTTGAATCACTTGATAAAGCATTGGTACAAGTAGACGATTTAAAATCTCACAACAGGGTCTATGAACAACGCATGGACGCTGATCAAAGGCAGTTACGGCAGATGCAACACCAACTAACAGAAGCCAAGGAGGAACTGGCTGATGCCTGCCATCGACAGGAAGTGAAGGACGAAGAATTAGCAGCGGCTAAAAGAGATCTCCAATATTCTTTGAGATTAATAGAACCCGACAATCACTTTTCGATGATGCTTTCCTTGAAGAAAGGAAAAAGAGCCACGCCCGAGAAGCTCAACGAGACGCGGATGCGCAGTTTCGTTCACCGTACACTCCAGATCTCTTTGGAACCAACATAACCCCAGCGACCCCGGCCAGGCCGGCTTCTCCTTTGCAACCTTATTCACCTCCGGGTCCCCAGACTTTACCAGGTCCATCAGACCGCGATTTAGATAAAATCGCTCGTAACTTACCACGCTTCGAACCCAAACCTGGTGTCTCTCAGGACACCAGAGCCTACTTGAGAGACATCGACTTCTACTTGGGAAAGTTCCCAAATGTCACCGTCGATGAAAAGATATACCTGATCAAAGTTACCTCTAGTCGTGACGTTAGCAGGTTTATCAAACGCCAGCCAGATTCAGTCAGAGCTGACTATGACCTGCTCTGCCAGGCATTGGAAAAAGAATTCTCCGACAGCTTATCGCTGACCGGCTTAACAGCTGCTATGACGGTAAGACAAGGGATAAACGAATCACCTAAAGAATTTTACCATCGCCTTCTCAAAGCTTACTTTGGTTTTCGAAATGAACCTGGGATGGAGGAAGACTTGAACTTCAAAACCCTCTTTGTCCAGAACCTCCATCCCACCACGAGTGGTCAACTTGGTGTACTGGCAAACCCACTCACCTCAACCATCCAACACTTGCGTGACCTAGCCTCTCTGGGATTTGCAAAGCAAAAGCAATCCCTAATCAAGCAAGCAGAGCCCAACACCATCCTGAGTCTTAACACTAGACACTTGTCCATGGAGCTAGAAGGAGCCCCCGGCGGTGAACTACTTGGTTCACCAAAGCGTCCTCCACACACCTACCGGCGTGTTGAGGAGCAGAGACCGTCTGCACCACAGCGAAACGATCAGAACCACGGGTACTCAAAACGACCTTGGCCTAACAGACTCCAGGGCCACTCCAAGTTCGATCAGAATCGCCAGTATAGGTACCAACCAAACCAGTGGGAAAATCGCAGGACTTATGACGACCAAGGAAAGGGCCGTTATAAATCACCAGATAATTACCCACAGTACAAACGACATCAGAAACCATCCCACCATGACATCCCTGAGGAGGATAAAATGAGATATGGTAACAAACCAGCTTTCCAGCGGATGACAAACAACTCCAAAGGTAAGTTTAACAAACCTAAGCTTGCCAGAGAAGACCTGGAATCCCTAAGGAGTCTTCTCCATGACATTTGCGAGGAGAACAGCAAGAAAGCTGATCTTTTCTCTGTGAATCCAACAGCCACTAGGGCTACTCCACAAAACAACCCCTCCAACCTACCTGAGGAGGTGGTTGGGGAGATTCAGCTGATTTCCCGTGACCCAGAGCCTGTTCCCCTGCAGAACCAGAACCATTCTCCCCAAGGGAATGGAGGTCACGAGTCAAAACAGGGGGGTGAAAAACCTGTTCCCCCCAGCTCAGTCTTGTTGATGCAACTAAACTCCGAGAACAAGTCCCCTAGCGACGACGAATCAGTCATTCAGGGTGAAACACCCCCTCAATTCTTGTGCAACCTCGAGGAAAAAAGAGTTGCTCGTAAATTCTACCTGTCTACGACTCTTGAAAACATGCTTGTTCACGACGCACTCCTTGACATGGCTGCAGACATCACCCTGATGTCATCAGAGCTTTTCAGCAGGTTGCAAACGATAGCGCGCCGATCAAACAAACACTTGAAACTCCAGAAATGTTCCCTGGATGTTCAGCCGTACGCCCCGTTAGGCACCACATTGACAACAGTGTTGATGGTGCACATAACCATCGGGCCAATGCGTTGTGTTCACCCCGTGTACATCTCTCCTCTTAATGCCATTCCTTTTCTCATCGGCAAAGACTTGCTTAACCGCTTCGAGCCGTTAATCGACTTCAAACGCTCAAAGATCTGGTCACAGGTTCGCCAACCTCTGCCTATCTCTTTTCCCCCAAGCGCTGGAGCTCAATGCTACGCACTGGGGACCACAGAGACCGAAACCCGGGTTCAGAATGTTCCACCCGACCAACCAGAAGCAACTGAAGTTGGTGAAATCCCTGAACCATACGTCATAAAGTCACAGGGCGCCCTCAAGGCCCCACTTTGGACATTCAACCCGGAATCTCTGCCAGACCCCACCTCTTTTCCCAGCCCTCCCACCCCTACGGTCTGTGCAGTCACTCAGTCTCCGTCGACGGCCGAACCACCGGCAGACCCTGTCACTCCGGATGCTGTCTCTGTGACGCCCGAGTTCTCTGGCTCTAACCGGGTCTCACTTCAGACTTTGAACCCGGCAGTCCAAGCCATGGACATCTATCTCTCTGATCCCTTGGCATGTGACATTTTCGATGCTGACTTTGAGTCTATGCTAAACTTGCGACACCTGTTCAACTTGCGCTCTTCTCTGCAGGTGAATACGGGCCTTTTGGTCCATGTTTCCGACGCACTCACTTCTCCTGCGCTCGTGGTGCCTCGAAACCACAGGGGGGTGATGCTGATGCACGCCCATGATTCACTCGGTGCAGGCCACACAGCTGTTAAAGCAACACTCGCACTGAAACAAGTCGCTTGTTGGCCACAAAAGCAGGAAGACGTGGCGGATTACATCAAAGGCTCTTTAGTCCGTTGCCAATGCCAACCATCAAACCACATAAAATTCACAGGGAAAGCTTACCGGACGTATGCGTCCCAGACAGATCATAGACTGCAGAAAATTTAGAGCACCCTGAGGTGCCAGGTACTAGGGTTATAACACAAGAGGAAAATCATAAACTCTAGTACAAGTTGTGCAGCGAAAGCTGTATTGGATGAAAGTCATTTCAAAGTCAGGTGCCTTGTCTCCAGTCAAGTCCACTGTGTATAAAACTCACCACCATTTTAAAACTTACTCTGCAATAATCACTCACTCAAACCACTTGGGTACAAGTGGGGGTTGTCCAATAAATTACAAACACCCATTTGGTTACAAGTGGGGGTTATCCAGTAAATGACAAATACCAAAAGTTCACCATCACTCGATCGGAAGTGAGTGGTACCCGGACGAGAGAAAAACAGTTAATTGGATGCTTGCTAGCTGCAGCCTCCGTCGTCGGTTCTCTTTTCAGTTTAGGTCTATCTTCTGTCAATGCAAGCGTCTCCTAGGTGAACTACAGGCTAAAATTCCCTAAATACACGATCAGATGGGAAAACAGCCAAACCAGTTAGAAACCTTACAGGGGTTTATCACTCAAAACCATAAGTGCGATAGACACCCTACTCTTGGTCTTGTTGGTTGATTCTGCACACACAACTAGTAATCAGGCTAATGTACGACATGATTCGTGACATCGGATCCTCAGTCGACAGCCTAGCCACGGGTAGGATTTTCCCATAGGTTGTCCCAGGAACGTTAGTTCAGGACCTCTTCCACCACTGACAAAATATTCCACGCCCCGCCATTTTAGAACTAGTGTCCAATTAAAAGGTAGACTTATAAGTTAGTTTAATTCTAAGTAGGTTAGAAGTTTAATCACCTGAATAGTATTCAGAACCTTTTGTTTTAAACCATATATGTATTTAGAAATTAGATACATCATATATTTTTTTCTAACCATTTAGCAGTTATCTATAATATTTATTTATTTTTTTTTTTTTTTTAAGACAACAACTCTGATCATAAAGTTATTCTGCCACCTGCCATCCCTGTCTATCACCATCATCGTCTCGACAATGAGGCTCCCTTCACAGCACCATCATCGTTTTGACAACGAGGTTCCCTTTACGCACCATCCTCGTTTCAACAACGTAACGATACTCCCTGGACAGCGAGTATCGTTCCGAGTGGGGGATATGTAGCGTGAATGGTGCCTGCTACTTTGAGAAGCATCTTATCTCACCCTGCATCTACTGGGATGAGAAAAACACATTCTTGTGTCCAACAAGATTTGGTCATTTACAGATGGAAGTTCTCCAAAGAAAGAACAATTTGTTTGGGTAAAGGGCCATAAACTCTTTTATCGACCATCGAGTGTCAGTTTTGACACTGTCCAGGAGGATAATAACTTTTAAAACTGTGGGAAGGGTTTTCTCCCCACTTAAACCAACAAGAACTGATAACTTTACCTGACTTCAAAGGGATCCGTTTGGTCAAAAACACACACACACACACACACACACACACACCCACACTCCCCTGTCCATCTTACATTCCACAGCCTAGGTTTCTTAACCTTTCAGTGACCCAGAGATTCACTCCAGCGGTGAAGCGTCAACCCCACCTAGTTTTCATCTGTGGTAATGTGACCAATAATTAAATTGTTTAGAAGTCATCATGTGTTAGGTTATTGACTTCTTTGTGTATAATCATTAATGGTATTGTAATACGTTTTAATGTTTTATCAGTGATGTTCAATAGATGTAATACCTTAAGTTTAAAGTTGTTAAAAAGGAGTTATAACTTGAACTTAGAATTACATTTTTACAATCTTGATACTAATGTTTGATTAAAACATTAGTGGTTTTATAGTTTTTGATATGTATCTGTCTCGTGCAAAAGAAAGGAAAAATTAGTAAAGAGGGAATTCTGATTTTGCGCGTTTAAAGGTTTTTCAATAATGAATCGATCAGAGAAAGAGACGGTCTCGACCCCTCCCTCCCAGAAGGGGTTAAAGAAGAGATGACACAGAGTCAGAAGTGCTGTTGTCAGAAGAAGTTGAGAAAGTTGTCCGCAGGGAGATGACTCCAGCAGGAGCTCTCCAGAACTTATATACATACATTTCATTAGTGTGTTTATTTTCTACCTCATGTTCATTTTTCTGAGTCAAGTGACTTCTAAAGGACAGCATTTTTAAAGATCTTTTGTTTATCTCGCGTGATTTAAATGCTAAGTGCTCGGACAGCATTTCCAGTTTTTCCGTGAAATAGATAAATTCTAAAGCTTCAGAAGATAATCCGACTTCAGCTTTTTGATCTCTTTCAACGAGTAATCAGCCAACGGACTTCAACTCCCACATTCAATGTTCTGACGAGAAAGTTGAATGTTCTCCACGCTTTGCTGTTTGGTATCCCGGGCCAGCTGAACCGATCTCATCCAACCCATCCAAGGGGCTTGTCTATCCAGACAACGTGTGAGGAAACGGCCTCTGGACCCACAGAACCAACTGCAGCGATAAGTGAATGTTCCGTGGCTTTATGATCAATAGTTGTTTGTCAGACATATCTTCTAAATTTCCTAATCTTCCAAATTATTAACTGCAACTTTTATAGCTTAGAGAGAATAATCAGACTTTCCCTCACTACTAAAGTTCCAATCAGAATTGCTTCATCGAATTTTCATTTCATTCATTCATTCATTAATTAATTACCAGTGTTAATTAGTCATTTGTATATTCATCACTTCATTTATTCAATTATCACGATTTATGGTAAATAAATGTTTCACTTTATCACTACGTCATGTCTGTGTGTGTATTTCAAAGCAGAACTGTAGATCAATGAATTCAGAACTTATACTTCAGACTTGAGATTGATTAATGATCAATACTTCTATCACAATAGTTTCTGCTTTTACTATAAAAAGTGGTGGTGCCCCGAATTGAGTATTTCTTTATTTAACGAGTGCAAATCTTTAATTACATGTAGATGTGGTTGTAACGCTACATGACTTTGTGTCCTCCTTTTGCTAGCGCCGTTAGCACTGCAATTGCATCTTTCTCACACTGATGCTTTGTTGGACTACAGATTAACAAGTCGTCCTTATACTAAATTACATTACTTGGAACATCCAGGTGTTGTAAATCTTTGAGCCAACACCCTATTTAAAATTGATAAACTTTCGATAAAACTTGAGCTAATCGTATAGCCCATAATAAGTGGAAGTAAATAAATATTGTGAGTCTGAATGTAATGGCACACTGAAAAAGGCTGAACATAAATCAATCACAGTGTACCACCGTGCATAAGGTGGAGTACCTGTGAGTAATGTGTGGGGATCTGGGACGGTGGGCGTTTCACCATCAACAATGGAGTTGATAGCTCTTGGATCATGCACCAAGCGGTAATCATTAGTGTGTGGCTTTTTAATTAGAATAATGGAAGTATTGCAGGGGCTTTTTTGTTTTTATTAAGACTCCTGCTTTTAAGAGACCCTCAATTGTGGGTTTAATTCCATCTATAGCCTGTTGCTTCAGTGGATATTGTTTTTTTGTATGGTACCATAGCACCTGATTTAAGTTTTACTCATATGTGTTGTGCTTATTTAACTAGTCCCACATCTGTCTTGTGTTTTAACCATACATCGTGTGTGACCTCATTTAGTATATGTTTGTGTTCTGATGTTAATAGCGTGTGTGTAGGTGCCTTTTCATTTGCTATCCCTTTCTCTGCTATTGTTTCATAACATGCTGTATTTATAATATATTTGTTATCAGTGGGCTTTTATTCCTGCAGTTTTGATGCTGCACGTATCATCGGGCCGAGTTCGTGGGATTCATGTCCTCTTGCCACTAGCAATGTGACATGAGGAGAGGAGTTTTGAACCAGAAACCAGTCTTGTAGTTCAGTGGGGAGTGTTACCGCCACTGCTGCTCCTTGTGGTCCAATGTAGCAGTTTTCATCTGGACCAGCTGTGTTAGACGTAGTTTCCCAGACCAGCCTAATGTCTTGACTGATGAGTTGGAGAAGGGGAATTTTAAGCCGGTCTTTCCAATACATGAGCACACATGCATGTGACGGCTATAGTGGGTTCATCTTGTGGTTGTGATGAGACAACCGGTGCCATTAACTCCCCTCCGGCTCCTCCAGGCTCCCTATAGTCCGCTGCTGGTCCTGTCCATGGGTTCGTTGGCAGTCTCTCTGCCGGTGACCTACTTCGTCACATCCCCAACAGGCATCACCTTCAACCTGAGCTCGGTCTAGGCCAGCTGGATTGGGAGCGCCTGTATTGCGTTGAAGGATCTATTTTTCCTCCATAGGGCCGGTCCCTCTCTTTGTCCTGGTCGTCGTCTGAGGCGATAAGTGTCACTTGGTGTAATTTTAGTTCAGTTTGTTTCTAGTTCTTCATTCTCCACCTTTTTTTACCACGAACTGCCCTGTGTTTGACAAGTTCTTGTGATGGAAATATGGTGGTGGCGGCTAGCAGGCTATCATTAGTGTCTTTTGTTTTGTAGTATTTTATGTTAGTTTCCACTTCATCGCACCAGGCTTTTCTCAAGGCTGCCTCTTTTGGCCACTATTGTTTTCCTGATATCCATTTATGCCACTTTTTCCATGAACAGTTGAATCTATTAATTAATTTATTTACTTATTTATTATTATTCCGGATAGTTTCTTAATATCAATTCCATTGGCTCTGACACTCCACCTCCCTTTGTTACTTTGGATCCCATTTATGCTTCTGGCTAGTGACCTGGGAATTTCTGGCTTCTGTCTAAGTCTTTTGTAATTTATAAGAACAAGTATTTTACTAGCAGTACTGCCAGGCTTGTATTTCTTTCTCCTTGTGGAGTCAAATTCTAACTTTTCTGTACCGTTGTTTTGAGGTCTTGAAAATATTTTCAAATTTTCCTGTTTCACATTTAACTCTTCATGGGGACAATGGAGGCACAGTTGAGGATTCAGTGCCACTTGGTTTTGTCTTTGTAGCTCGTCTCCTTTCGATATTTCAAAGTATTGGACTCAGAGGATGTGTAGTGGCTGCACCGGGTTCTCACGGAGGCTGCTCCAGCACTGGGGTCAAATGTAAATGACGACACAAACCCTCGTATCGTTTCCCCCCACAGTGTACCTAAGAATTATTCTTGTATTTGATTTAAATTCACAATCCTTGTGACTTTGTCAAAGGTTCCACTAGTTTCAGTTTCACACCTTTCTGTGAGAAAGGCTCAACCAAAGGTATTTTATTCAATGCGATAAGAGATTATTATTAGATATTATTGTCGTTTACAAAGTATTCAGTTGTAATTTAATAAATTATCAACTATAGTTTTACAAAGCAATTGATTATTCTTTACACAAGTAATGTGTTACTGTTTACAAAGTATCCTATTATTATTCACAACATAAGTAACAGAGCAATTAGTTATTATCTGTGAAAGTACATTGTTGTTGCCTATAAATAATCAATTACTGCCCATGAAGCATTTTAATCATTATCTACCAGGCGACTTTGTTATTGTTTGCAAATAATCACTTTTGCTTGTTCAAAACGCAATCAGTCATTTACAAAGTGATTGTTACTGCTTACAAAATGATCAATTACTAAAGCAACTAATTATCACTTATTCAGTAGACCGTTTATTGTTTACAAAGCAATTAATTATTGTCCAACAATTGGTTAAATGTCTACAAGATAATCAGCTAAAGTTTACAAAAAATGATAAATATTTGAAAAAGAACCTTTTATTATTTAAAACCAATCAATTGCCGTATGCAGAATAATAAATTATTGTTTACTAACAATTAATTTTATTTTATAAACTGATTTGTTATTATTTACAAGTTAAGTTACTTTATTGTTCGCAAAGTCCTGCAAGTGTTCAACTATCACCAAAAACACTGCAAATTAATTTGTTATTGTTTTCTGAAGTAACACAAGGAAATTCATAGATATCATTATGTATATGCTGCACCCTCAAAACAAACTACCAGAGACACATCTATCTTCGTTTTACAACTATTAGCAAATTCTCAGTTCAAAACAAGCACACCTTCCTTCAGCCTGCATATAGAACAGCACGTTTTCTGTGACTCTC
The DNA here is from genome assembly GCA_916701645.2 of Sebastolobus alascanus. Taxonomy (NCBI): domain Eukaryota; kingdom Metazoa; phylum Chordata; class Actinopteri; order Perciformes; family Sebastidae; genus Sebastolobus; species Sebastolobus alascanus. The sequence goes on along the minus strand of CAKAOJ020000945.1, from coordinate 5,809 downwards.
CTACTTAAAACAACAGCGTTCTCTAAAGGGTAAGTTTGTGTTTCAGAATGAGCACATAGGCATATTCCATAAAAAACAGTATAAGATGTAACACCTTAAGCTTATGGATCTTCCCAGTAGCCTGGTTACCATAAATACAGGTAGGCTGACGATAGCCGTTCACCTATGATGACTATAATATGGCTACTGGCTGTAACAACCATGATGGTCCGTCAGAGCGCTGTAGCAGATGAAATAAGATAAACTGCAACTGTCTCCTACAACCGAGTTTTCTACCAATACAACCGGACGGTCCTTTATGTGCGTCTATAAAAGTTTAGTCACAGCAGCACACATACGCACATTACACTTCCACTTTCTCTTCACATTAAAGCTCTTTACTATATTTGCACTCACCACCAGGCAGAATCACACCACCAAAACAGTCTGTTGCACTGGTTAATATCACCCACTGTCCTATAAGTTATCTTTTATGCGTACAGAATTGTAATTTTGCCGACTCTCCGTACAGACTGCTCTTATTTTGAAAGGCGTAAACCGGCGTTATCAGCAGATGCGACGTCACGTATGTATGTATGGTTCTTTTCCAATTTAGCAGAATAGTAGGCTCTGCCTAACTTCAACAACCGATTATCCACCAGTACAGCACAGATTCTAGCACAAACTCTAGCACAGACAGCGCACAGACTCCAATGACTGCGAAGTTGTGCCTAAAAACGCCTGTTTCACATGAGCACCGTGAGGCTGACTCCGCCTGTTAAACCAGAATGTGTGTGTGCCGCCGAACTGCTGACAGCGACAACAAAAACTCAGCCTGACGTCTCCGGCAAACACTAACATTAATGCCGTGCATGTAAGACCGAGTGATGTCGTGGTTTTAACTGAATTCACGTGTGTTTCTCCCCTCGGTCTTAACTCACACACACACACATGCACTCCAGCTCCACTCTCGGACACGCGCTCACTCACTCACTCAGCCCCCACCTTTTCTTTCTCCGACTTCAGAACGCGGTCGCGCGCAATGCTCCTTTTTTATTTTTTCACTAACTCCTAGATTTACACGAATATGGCGTTTAAAACAAGCTAATTCAATCAAATTCGACTCAATTATCCTCAGTATTTATAATTAGCAATGTGTGTAGCCTTATTAGGAGAATATATTTTTACTGGGCAGGGTGCTTTTGTACAAAAACGTCCTGATAAAGTCTTGGCCTTTGATTCCCTTAATTCAAGGGACAAGTTAAAGTCCGGCCGACTTTAAAGGCTCATAGTTATTACCAGGGAAATCTTACAAGGAAAATCATGCTTTTTTCCTCTCATACAGTATATTCTCCTTTATTGGCTGTTTTTCTCATTCAACATGTGTTATATACAGTGGCTAAAAACCGTTCTGTGATAGATTAGTTTAAAGGCTCTGAGTTGTTTTAACAGTTTAAAAGGCAGTTTACAGATTACAATAATAATTTACAGTTTATTTGTATATATAAAAGCGGTTTTATACAGCATTAATTTGGACTGATCAGTTCGCTGTACCACAACTGGGACACAGCTCATCACGCGACCACAGCACGTGGTAATCTCATAAAACTCAGTTCCGCTGGTTTTATCTGGCCAGTTTGCCGTGCCACAACTGGGTCACGACAACATGCGTCAAACTGCACATGACATTGAAAATAAAAAAATAAAAACTCAGTTCTCTGCCTGTTGTATTGCCGAGGATTCTGGTTTTTATCCGGCCAGTTTGCCGTGCCACAATCTGGGTCAAGGCAACATACGTCAAACTGCGCATGAAATTAAAACTCAGTTCTCTGCCTGTTATATCGCAGAGGATTCTGGTTTTAACCAGGCCGGTAAGCTGTTCCACAACCTGGGTAACAGCAAAAACGCGTCAATCTGCGCGTAAAATAATAAAATACAAATAACACATATGCTAGCTTTACAACGTTAACAACTGAATTCAGTCTTTAAACACACACGACAACTTTCAGACTTAACAATTAAACACCTCTCTTTTGTGCACTTCCTCTCTTCGTTCTGCTTAAATGTCCACACTATTTTCATATGTGTCACATTCTTCCCTACGTGCTTTACCTTTACCAAAAACACAAAAACATGCGGTGAGCCAGCATGCAATGCATACACTTTCAGTAACCGTTCATCAACCCTCTACCCTCTCTCATTCCTCCCGGTGTTCACACATGCAATACTTAGACATACAGTACATGAAACATATATTTTGTATCAAGACCTGTAATGCTCAATTAATATTGTTTTTTTCTTCTTTTTTTTTTGTACTGTTTTTCAGTATTTTACTCAATTCTCATGCATTATCAATTTTCCAAATTCAAATCTGTTTAAAACTAGGTTCTTTTGGAGAGAAAAAAAACCCCTTTGAGTTACTTTACCTGGGTGGACTTCTCCTGCGTCCCAGACACTTATCAAATTAGCAGAGTGATAATTAATTATCTGCTCACTGTGTTTATTTTGCGGCCGCAGGCGTCTGGGATACAAGGTCGTCCCTCCAGGCTTTTCGTCCTCAAGGTCCTTTCTCTTCTCCTGGCTCGGCTCGCCATTTAATGTTGAAGAAAAAGTGCCCCGACCGTGGGCCAGCAAAAGATAGGGCGTCCTCCTTCAGCATTTTTATCCTTATAATACTTAAAACTTTTGGAGTTCTCAAAAAATCAGGTTTAAAAATTGGTCGAGAGAAAACTACAGATCTTGATGCAAAAGTGTTTATTTCTGTCGCCAAAAACAAACACGAGTCGTCAGTTCGAACGGAGGACTGACTTCTCGACAAATCATGCCCTCTTATATACTATAGACTTCATTTACTATTCTCTTTCATGTTCGGTACCCTCTATTGGCAAAAGGCCCAAAACTAATTATTTTCTTGCGAAGTCAGGGATTTTGAGTTATTTTGGTCTTATCCGTGACAAATTTACGACTTTAACCTTTTTACCTAGTCCCCCTCCTCTTTTTGCCGCCGCTACGGTGTTAGAAGTCATGAGTGTGCACACTCGCAACTCATTAGTACGATCACTCCCATATCATCCGAGAGGCTGATTCTCGGCCTTCCATCCTGCTCGAGAGGCAGCCCCCCCCCCTCTTTGCACGCCTGTGTAGTGCTCTTCTCTACAGCCAGGCTGACGCCAGGCACACATTGCTCTCTGACTTCAAAGGGCTCTCCAGGCCTCTCTCTACACTTGGAAGGCCTTCCTATTCTAATGCATCAGACACACATTATTTTATGTAGAATCAACATTAACATATATAAAAGGTTAAATGGTGCATTGGATTATAATGTAACCAAAAACACACTCGTTTTATGAAGATTTTTGTGTAAATATATGATACATATTTGTCTTAGGTTATGTTTTATAAAACATCCTAAAAATTTGTCTCAACAATCCCCTTCAGGGCGACGCCCTCATCGGTGATTACCCAATCAGCAGCCAGCTGCGCCTGTCCTGCAGGGAACAGTGCTGACCCTGGATCTGTTCCCACTGAGCCTCTCCTCTCCTGCAGGGAACAGTGCTGACCCTGGATCTGTTCCTCCTGAGCCTCTCCTCTCCTGCAGGGAACAGTGCTGATCCTGGATCTGTTCCTCCTGAGCCTCTCCTCTCCTGTAGGGAACAGTGCTGACCCTGGATCTGTTCCCCCTGAGCCTCTCCTCTCCTGTAGGGAACAGTGCTGACCCTGGATCTGTTCCCCCTGAGCCTCTCCTGTAGGGAACAGTGCTGACCCTGGATCTGTTCCCCCTGAGCCTCTCCTTTCCTGTAGGGAACAGTGCTGACCCTGGATCTGTTCCTCCTGAGCCTCTGCTGTTCTGTAGGGAACAGTGCTGACCCTGGATCTGTTCCCCCTGAGCCTCTCCTGTCCTGTAGGGAACAGTGCTGACCCTGGATCTGTTCCCCCTGAGCCTCTCCTGTCCTGTAGGGAACAGTGCTGACCCTGGATCTGTTCCCCCTGAGCCTCTCCTCTCCTGCAGGGAACAGTGCTGACCCTGGATCTGTTCCTCCTGAGCCTCTCCTGTCCTGTAGGGAACAGTGCTGACCCTGGATCTGGTTCCCCTGAGCCTCTCCTGCTCCTGTATGGAACAGTGCTGACCCTGGATCTGTTCCCCCTGAGCCTCTCCTGTCCTGCAGGGAACAGTGCTGACCCTGGATCTGTTCCTCCTGAGCCTCTCCTGTCCTGTAGGGAACAGTGCTGACCCTGGATCTGTTCCTCCTGAGCCTCTCCTCTCCTGTAGGGAACAGTGCTGACCCTGGATCTGTTCCCCCTGAGCCTCTCCTGTCCTGCAGGGAACAGTGCTGACCCTGGATCTGTTCCTCCTGAGCCTCTCCTCTCCTGTAGGGAACAGTGCTGACCCTGGATCTGTTCCCCCTGAGCCTCTCCTGTCCTGCAGGGAACAGTGCTGACCCTGGATCTGTTCCTCCTGAGCCTCTCCTCTCCTGTAGGGAACAGTGCTGACCCTGGATCTGTTCCCCCTGAGCCTCTCCTCTCCTGCAGGGAACAGTGCTGACCCTGGCTTTTATACGAGTTGATCTCTAATCTGGAACATAACCAGAGGTCTGTACTACGAAGCAGGATTTGTGGTTATCGAGGTAACTTCAGGTTTAACCCTTCAGGGTTTTCCATCCTACGAAGGTGGATCACTTCTTACCGGGGTAGATCACCATGGTAACTGATGCTGAACAGCTAACCTGCTCCAGAGCAGTTAATCTTCAAGATAAGAGATCAACTCGTATAAAAACACGCCTCATGTATAATAATGTGTATGATGAAGTGTAACTCATCCGTCCCTGTAATATCTTATAGCTATTTATATCTAGACGACTTTATCCGAATTTTGAGTGTTCCGTTAAATTAATAAGTCTGTTAATTTACACATTCACTCATCGGGAGTTTTTTCTTTTTCCAGCTGTCCTTCCTGCATTTGGCAGCTTCAACAGTGTTACTATTAGTCTGGATTATGTGTTTAACTCCTTTGTATTTGTCTAATATAGTTTACTCTTCCTTTGTAAAATGTGCTGCTCTGTCTGTCTGTCTGCTGACAGTAGACTTGTCCATGTCTGTGATTGGTCAGATGTTGCAAACACCGCCCCGTTCATGTGAACGCGCTCATAACCAGATTGAGAAACCCTGAGTTGATTTACTGAGTTGATAACCAGCGTCGTAGGACCGTTTAGCTGGATCTCGTTTGTTAAGGTTGGTTAAGCCAGATAAGGAGAAGATACCCTAGGCAGTGCTGGACTGGCCATCTGGCATACCGGGCGTTTTCCCGGTGTGCCGACGTCCTTTTGGGGCCGACGTATGTCCTTTTATTTGTTTTTGGCCTATAAAACAAGAAAATCGGCCCATTTCTTTTCCTTAATTGACACTGAGCTGTGAATCGCTCTGTGTCGGGCGGCCACAGTGAGGAGGAGAGAGATGAGGGAGGGAGGGAGAGAGATGAGGGAGGGAGGAGAGGGAGAGAGATGAGGGAGGGAGGAGAGGGAGAGAGATGAGGGAGGAGAGGGAGAGAGAGAGGGAGAGAGATGAGGGAGGAGAGGGGGAGAGATGAGGGAGGAGAGGGAGAGAGATGAGGGAGGAGAGGGAGAGAGATGAGGGAGGAGAGGGAGAGAGATGAGGGAGGAGAGGGGGAGAGATGAGGGAGGAGAGGGAGAGAGATGAGGGAGTTAGTGTAGAGTTTGCAGTAAGCAGTTATGTGCTCGCAGCCTGGCTCAACATGTCATGAGAGATGAGCAGAGCTCGAAGTGAGCCGGTACGTAGCGGTACGCAGTATGTTAATCATTTCACTCCGGGTTTT